>WYDI02017796.1:0-31406 GCA_009867235.2 Psittacus erithacus | reverse complement strand
TTATCAGCGCTGTTCCCAGGCCGAAAGTCAAAAACACAGCACTGCACCAGCTACTAAGGAGGAGAAAAATGACTGCTGCTGCTGAACTCAGGACAAGCACAAATATGTATTTTAGCACATTTTATAAGGATCACTCTTTCAGAAGTTGGCCTTTAGTCTTGAAGGAGTATTTTTATAGAATGAGAGATTCCTAAGTGCCTTCATGTCTGTAAATTTTATCACTTGATCCATATAATTGTAACAGCAGCCTAACATTTAGATCTAACTCATCTGAATTAGAGTGACACTGAAAGTTTTAATATCTAATAGATTAGATAATTTGAACAGACATTATCAATGAAAAAGAAAGGGTGCCTTAAAATTCCACAAAAAGCAAGTGAAAACATAGATACACAAAAACTAACCCACTAAAAAAGCTTTATAGCCTTCTGAACATCATCAGTCATACAAAAAGTGAATGGTAAGAAGATGATGAAAGCTTATTCCCACATCTCCTTGGAAAACTAAGTTTCAATCTGAGAACAAAATCAGCTTTAAGACGTTTTGTTAACCAGTCATCTCCCAGCTTATTATCCTACAGCTGATTTTGCCATCATAAAGATGATCTTGAAATGCTCCAGATGCCAAACTGGGCCTGGAGTAACAGCATTACTTTGCAGTGACTTTGCTATCATTATTACTGATTAATATACCTATTTCTAAGGAATGTTCTTTGTTCATGCCCTTTCTCCTTTAATTGATGTCTTTTTGGTCAGAACATTCAACCTCTGGCACTTCCAAGTCATTGTACATGTCTTTGTCATCCACGGTTGAGTAATTAGATTCCATGTACTTTCCAGAGTTTGGATTGTTCAAAACCAGAAATTTCATCTTTTATGTGACCTTAGCAGATGTGGTTTGGTCATTACTCCCTTAAGCCTTTGAATGTAAAGCACACTTTGATTCTCATCAGTCACCTTTGCAGCAGTTGAAGGTGCAGTCTGCTCTTTTATTACCACAAAAGGCCTTTTTAATGGTTTTTATATGCAAAGTCTATGCCACTGAACACAAAACACAAGATTCATGGAAGAAGTAGGGTTATAGTACCCACAACATACTCTTTCTGTGGCCTGTTGTGAGCCTGCTGCCGTGGTTGTCAGTGTTGAGGACAGGGAAGCTCTGCAGTGGCGACAGTTCTAGAAGATGTTTTGTAACAGATCTGATACCGTAATCCTAGGTTTAGCATACAACTTTTTCTTCCCTTGCTCACTGCTACCAGAAGACTGTCAAATGGCTAACAGCTTGAAGAATGAGGTACCTTTGGCTTATAGTTCTTTTTTTGTTGTTGTTCAAAACAAAATCAAGCAGTTCACATTCCCTAAAGACAGACGAAAATAATTACATTAAGCAGCTGAGAAACAAAACCCACCAAGATAATTAGATTCCATTTTATTAAACAAAATACTAGTGGCGTAGATACTACAGAGAAGTGGTGGATATGCCATCCCTGGAGACATTCAAGGCCAGGTTGGATGTGGTTCTGAGCAACATGATCTAGTGGAAGATGACCCTGCTTATTGCAAGGTGGGGGTCGGACTAAATGAGCTTTGAAGGTCCCTTTCAACCCAAACCATTCTATGATCCTATCATTCTGTGATTTATGTTACAGCACGATGACACGTGCAAACCCCATCAAATACGCATATATTGTTCCTGTAGTTTTTACTTACTGCAAAAACAGTGTACAGGCATGGAAAGGAAACCACATCACTTTCGTAAGTGATGCACATAAATCCAAAACATATCAATTTCAATAGTTATGAAATATACAATGCAAGCTTCAGAAAACTCTAGCTCAAGTCCCTCCCTGAAGTAATTGGAAATCAGATGAATTGAACATGCAAGAAATAGGATAGCTCTGAAACCTGCAGTTTCTCACTCCTTGTCTGCCCATTTCTACCTAAAATGATACAAGGTTTGAAGAAGGTATCCAAGATACAACCACACACACTGCAAGTTTTAAGTCTGCAACTTCGAATACTTCTTTATCTTAGACATGAAACACTAAGGGGAACTATACGGAAAGTATTTTCAAAGTTTGAAAACCAAACTTCCATGAGGTGTTAGTGGACTCAACTATTCCAGCAACACAGCTTTTATGTAGCACAGGAAACAGAAAGACTTGATTTTTCACAAAATAACCCTGAGTGGCCCGACCTGGCATGGTCTGCAATATCTAAGAAGCCCACATGACATGCTTTTTCATCAAAATACATCAATAGAAGCAAACGCTGGTACAGGCCAGAAACTGTTAAAAGTTCTTCAAGGCAGGTCGCCTTTACTTGCTGAATTTTATTAAGATGTTTCCTTTCTTTTGCTTTAAAGTTCTACATCAAAAAGAAAGCTTGTAAAAATTCCAGGTTTTGAAAAATAAAGATACGATTACTGAAATACTTCAGTAAGAATATGGTAGATCGAAAACAAAAACATTTTCAGGAAGGATTTACAAAGCCCCACTGCCTACAAATACCATTTCATCACTCACTGAAAACTGACCCTAGTTCCTTCCAACTTTTCTGACATTAATAAAAATCTCTCATTCACGTGGATTCTCCACTAAATATGGGATCATGGTGCAATCTCTCCATATTTGTGCACTTTACACCATCTCCTTTTTCTATCTCATTTTCATGTGCCTAACAATTTCCACAGTGCAGTAACAAACATAGATGCACACTCACACACAGCAAATAATTTCACACATCTCCTTTTCTTTAGGAAATAAAAGTGTAATGAATACTGTCAGCAGAACTGTATTACTCATCATATATAAGTTTATTTCACCTTCCCACACAATTTCCTTCCTCCTTTGCTTGCTTACTCTTGCAAACTCTTGGTAAAATGGGAAATGAAGCTTTAATTATTAAAAAAAAAATAAATTAAATCCTCTAATGACAGCTCATTAATCCCAAAAATTTGATATCTGACCAAATAAACTTCGTCATGTGGGTACAATGCTTGCTATATTAGTAGAAAGGATGCAGGACACTGCCCTCTCTTGAACAGTGGTGTTTAAGCAGAGGAGACCCCCACTCAGCAGTCTGTCCAAAGTCCCAATGCTGGTGCACCATTATGCTTGCTTTTGAGCAGCTGTAGACTGCACTGCTTTTGCCCTCTGAGCTACTTGCCTTTGCAGAGAACTACAGCTCAGAAATGCACGGTAGAGCACTCACCACACCTCATTACAAAGCAGTAGATGTCTTCAGAGGCTACCTCATCCTGTCGTGTGCTGACCTAGAAAGCTGGCTTGGATCTGCAACCTAGTTAGGAAAGTTCGGAGAAATAATCCCACTTACTGTGCATCTAATATTGAAATATTCTTGTCCAAAGTAAGATTTTACCCTAAGTACAGCTTTGGCATTAAGGTATTACTTTGCTGTCCGTGTTACAATTACAGACAGTCACTAACTGAAAGCAAGGTCACACTGCAGAGTGGAACATGTTTGAATCAAGCTCCATCCCCCAAGAACAAAAGAAACACCTGAGTCCACACTTCAGCAATAAGTATTGTGAATTAAGTCAGGACTGTGACTTGATTTTAATGCAATTACTGGTTAATTTAATATCCCCAAATCATTATTGCTCTGGGGCTTTTGCCTGTAACTCCATTAATTCTCATTTTATTCAGCTTGTAGCATACAGAACTATACTATGCTAATGGAGAAGTTGCAATTATTTACTTTGTGCATTTCCTGCTGACTGAGGTTATTATACTATGCAAGAAATGTCATTGTGACAGAATAAAATACTGATAATGGAACAACATAAAGTAAGAAAAGACTGCAGTTCCATCATTTGTCATTGAGGTTTTGCCTTTTGGGTAAGCACAAAGGTATTAAGTTGTTAAGTGAAAGCATGGCATTACTGAAAACCTATCTTCAAATGTTCAACAAGAATGAGATCATTTTTACTTTAATGCACTATTCCAAATTCCATTTAATTTACTTAACTATGAAATGCATACAGTTAAGTTCTTACTGTTTAATCCAGCAACATCTATTTAAAACACTTATTATAAGCATGTTCAAAACTTGAATTCATGGAGATTTAGAAGATAATTGAAAAATTAAGTGACCTTTCTGTAAAAACCTAGACTACATTGCATTACTTTATACTTCTGGGTTAAACATCAGTAATAGAAAGAATAATTAGTGAAGGAAAAGGCCGCACTGCCAAGTTTTACTGGTTCTTTATCCAAGTTCTATCAATTCAGGCCCTTTCAATGAAAACAAATAAAAACTAATAATAATAAAAAAACCAAGTAAAAAATGAAACAGATTTTCACATATCCACTTACTGAGAAGGCACAGGGTTAACAACATACCAATGTTCTGGCAACATACTCCAAACTATAATTAAACTGACTTTAGTAGTGCTAAAGGAGACAGCTGTGGTTTATGTTCAGTGGCTTTTATAAAACACAAGTACGCACATAGCCTTACAAAACTCAAAAGCCTCCAACCTATAAAAACTTTAAAAAACCACCACAACAAACTCATACAGATTAAAATACAACACAAGTTCATTAGGAAGTAAAAAATGTTTACTCACGTGGGAGGAAAAGAAGAAATACATAAAACTCAATGGAATCAACAGAGCAGAAAAAAAGCATTAGCCAAAAGATACGCCATCAAAACATGAAAGACTGTGAAATAGGAAAACACAAGTTTGAGTTTCAAACACAATGGAAAGTCCTCAGCTAAAGTGAACTGCTGGCAGAAGTACTGCCTGGTTCTACAATCAAAGTCAGAATGAAAATTATAGACTTTAAAAGCAAACAGGGGAAAAAAAAAACCCATTCCCCTGGTTTTGAAATGCTCTCCACAGTAACTTACTTTCACTGGTTGTGGGTTTTGCTGATTACAGTTTTTTACTAGAAGAAGGGATTCTCATGTCTCATATTCAGTCATGCAAAGTAAGACCAAAAAAAAAGGCAAAACTCAAGCCAATTCCATTAAACTTGCCGTATAATTATAAGAATCATCAACACTAGAATTAGCTTATTGCAAATAATCTCTGATATTTAAAGAGTTTATAGACTATAAGTAGAACAACTGATTTAGGACTTCAAGTTCCTGACTCATACTACTGAGTAGGGAACAGACAATTCTGCTTCTGTCTGTTCTGACAGAACAAACAATTCTGCTTCTTCAAGCCACTGCCACCATTACAAAAGCAGTGGGCACCTTTCATCTGCAAGAGAACTTCTCCAGATATCAGACTTGGGATGACTTTCATTTTAATTAAACAAAGCAGAACTTTTGTATTAATAAGTATTATAATGCCTTCACCAAACGTTCTCCCCCTTCAAAAACACACCCCATTAGACAAGCAAGATACCTCACACAGAAAATTTGTATACATATTCAGAAAGCAAAACCTAAAGTATATAGTGTTAACAGTTACTTTATCACCTGAATTTTGTAAGCTTTTCCATTTTCTCAGGGAAGTAGGTGAGATTTCTTAACTCATGTACCTTTTGTCCCATTTAATTCACACAAGTTCCTAAATGCCTTGAACACCCAGTTTTTATAATGAAAGAGCTTTCATTTATCATCCAATCACCTTACACTAATGTTATTCTATTACTTTCAAATACTGTGAGAAGTATAAAACACTCTGTGGGGCTTATAACAGCATGGAATGAGGACTGTATTAAAGCTGGTGCCTCTTGACCCAGAAAAAAAGTACTCCCTGATTGTACCTTTCACGCAGGGTAAGGACTGTCAGTCAGGCCATGCAGTAAAAGAGCAAATTGCTCAGGAAGCAGCAGGTATTTAAGACTTGCAAAGGTCTGAAAATGTGAATTTCACGGCAAATTAACACCTTAAATCAGGCTTAAAACTGGATTCCTTCATTTGAAATCTTTCCTTCAACTGTAAGGTTCTGCTGATGGTACAGGCGGGTCACAAAATCAAAGTTAACACACAAACTAAATTCTACATTCTGTGATAAAAGTTAAACCATAGTTCTAAATTAAGAGTATGAAAGCTTCCGACAATACCTGGGGAAAGAGCCTCAGATGACTTCATTTCAGCAAATGGAGCACAGCTCAGAGGGTTATCTTTTATCTTTAAAAACTAGCTTTTAAACTGATAAGCATCCATCAATGTCTGCTCCAAAGTACACCAGAACAAAATTAATTTCCAAAGCAGAAAGGAATGCAAGAGCAGCTCCCAGTGCAAAATTAATGCTAAAACCCCCACAACCCTGACTTGGTTTTAATAATGTGGTTATACTTGTTACAGCCATATGCATCACTGCTCCTTATTCTTTTCTGTAGAACAGCATGATACTGTCTCAGAACTGGCCTGACCTCAACAAGAGAGGGGAAACCAAACAGTCACAGAAAAAGGACATGTAAATTAAATTATTCAAGTTCCTTTAACTTCCAAACAAAAAGGAAAAAAAGGGCCATAGAAAGAGTCACAAAGAGGTTTTAGACAACAGAAAAATCAGAAGAGGCAAATAGCGACTTCAAAGAGGCAACAGCGACTTCAAATTAGCCTTATTCTAAATTAGGCTAAAATAAATTGAATTGCTTGACATGCATTCCACATGAAAACTTGAGACATTAAAAATGAAAAGCAAACCACCTTTGCAGACTAGCACACAACGAGATTTTGCTAAAACTTCAAAATGAGACACAAAGTGGAAGACCAGAAGGATTGATATATATGGCTTTGACAATAAACAGCAAAAGTAAAGAATATAAAGTTTGAAAGATGCTCTGATATATGCCTCTAAGCATGCTTCAGGTATTCTCTGCATGTTGAAAAAGCTGCCATTACATTAAACTACATGGTTTTTCCAAAGACAGCAGTGATGACAGTCTAGAAGTGATGAGAGCACAGGACAAGGCATGATTACAGTAATGTGGATGAATTTAAAGAGCACGTCAACAATTCACTGTCCATTTAACAGTAAATTAAGGATTGGAAGACTGCTTAGTTTATGACAGATAAAGAATACTAATGTGTGCTCTTGTTCCAAGTGGTAATCTTCCTGCAAAGATGCTGATTCAACGCAGAGGTCAAGTAAGTCTACATCATTTGATTTCCTAAAAGTGAGGAAAAAGACCCACAATTTTTAGCAAAGGCCCAGTTTCTTGTTCCAGATGCCTCCAATATCACTCCATTTGTCAGTCTGATCAAGACTAACACAGATTCAAACCCCTAAGTTATGAAGGCTACCATATGTCTAGATGGAGGGAAGATAACCCTCCAAGTGAGGCATGGTGTGATTCTCTTCTTGTGCGAGTTGTCCCTCTTTGGATTGATTTTGAAACATTTCCCTCCCATTTAGTTATTTCTAAATCTTAATGTTATCTAAATATTCTTTAATTTATGTATTTTGTATAGATAGGGAAAATAAAATGAGTGCAAGTGGGTGATTTATCTTCACCATGCCTGTTGTGAATTTGTCCTTCTCCAATCAACAGATAATGTTTAATCGAGTAAACTTTAGCATAATTTAAAAAAGCACTACTCTCAAAAGTCTTACAGATCTCTAGCATTTGGAACATTATTCTTCAGGGAACCCATTAATCTTCACAAAAAGGTCTCACAGGGCTGTATTAATTAACAGATCCAAGCAATCTCCAAAAACTGAGATACCGCCAAACCACCCCGCACGTACTCCCAGCTCATTAAAAATACCCAACCTCACTTTAACATTAAATAATTCCCATAGCACTTTCAAAAAAAGCTTATACAAGTACAATATTTAAAAATTGGTTTAAATGCGAGGGAAATTGACTGTGATTCAGTATCACAATTACACATAATAAGCCTTTCAGAGCTCTGGTTCTAGCATAAGTTATAACTGCTACTATGTGATAATGAGCTTCATTGGTAAGTCCTTTCCATTCGGACTTTGTGCTCTCACTCCCCCTGCTTTTTATCGAGTGCTTTGTTCAATCTGTCCCAAAGAAAAGGATTGGAAAAGAAATGGCAAAAGCATAAAACAGAAGTTGTTTCTCCCAAACATGACCTTCAGCATTACCAGAGCCACTCCCTGCACTCTAACAAAGCTTTCCTTTCAAGATTTGTGGTACCAAGGAAGTTACAGCACATGTGTATTAAACAATCACAGTTACCTGGAAAACAACAATACAGAAAAAACTACAAGTCCTTTTCTGTTGTTGATCCTTCTCTCAACACAAATTTCCTAATCAATGGCCACAGTTATTTGTTTAGCTATCCTGAACTGGAGTCATAACTGCACAGATGTGTCACAGATACTCATACAAAAAGCACATTCAAGTACACTATCCTACAGGAAGTGTAAAGTGCCCCATTACATCAGGCTATGACAGGCACTGCACTGTCAGACACAGAATACTTTAAATACCTGAAGCATACACCACAGTGTTTTTTGCTTTATGCTGTAACAACATGCAACACAAAATGCGGTTGAATGACATCAGTATCAAAGGTACCAATTATCATATAAGTAGTGTAAACCCATATGTCTTTATGTAGCTGGTGAGTTAAAATCAGTCCCTAGAAACTATGAAATCAAGCATTACTGCTCTATTTTCTGAGGCACAGAGTTCCATGCATGTTTGACTGCTTGCCAGCACACATCAAGATACAGCATTATAACTTCCCACCCCCACCCCTATTTTGCCCCTGACTACTCAGAAACCCAGGGAAGTTAAGTTTTGAACAGAAAACTCTCACTTAACTCAGTGGCCATCAATCTTCCTTCATTTCCTGTTGTCTTGTTTGTCCTTTCCCTGCCACTATCTATCTTCTGAGGTAAGCGATCCATTTAAACACTGTTCAAAGCCCCGGAAAAAGTTGCCTTGCCTCTCTAACTCCCCTGAAGCCAGCCAGTAACACTGCAGTTAATACTGCACTGTGGAGTCATTAAAGGATGCTACATAACGTAGTTTGAAAAACTACACGAAACTGCACTAGAAATATTTCTGATGGGGTGAAACAAGTGCTGCTCATTTCCTGGCTGATGGCACCTCTACTTTCAAAAGCAGCTATATAAATATGCAAGTATTCTACTAAGGTATCTTCACAAGGAGAGGTATCTTAACATAACAGTACTTGGGAAAGCACTATAATATCTGGCAGCCAGCAATTCCTGTAGATTTACTGACCAACTTAAAGATGTCTTAAAAGTTGATTTATAGATGTTTAGACAGCAGAATTACAAGGTTTGGTTTCCCAGTACTTTTAATCCATAACTGAACCACAAGGAAAAAACAAATACCAAAGAGAAGTGTGGGGACTTTATTAATTTGAAGTTAAAAAACCCAAACATCTTAATTCAAATAAAGTAAAGAAGAAACTGTAAGTACTCTACAAATGACAGCAAAAAATTCATCTGAATGAGTTGATGTGCCTACCTCAGGAGTACCACACTGCTACACCAGAGAAGCAGGAGCTGCTCTCCTCAGACCTCTATGGTCTTCAGAAGCTAGAGACACTATTAACTCACACGGTGATGAGGTTTGGTTTGCTTACCAAACATTCGGTGCCAGAGTCCTTCTCTAAAATATCAGATAAAACAGGCAAGAGTGTTCTGTTCAGGTAAGTAACTACTACAGCAACCCACAAAGCATACAAGAGCATATCAATAATAAGGCACTGTTTAATAGCAATTCAATGATATTAAGACCAGTAATGACACAGCGAGCATGAAAACAACAAAAGCAACAAGCAGACCCTAATCAATATTACCCAAACACCAAGAACAGAAAGTTCAGGTGGTAGCAAAAGATCAGTCACTAACCAGAAGTTGGTGTTAGAAAATAATCAACATTCATCTGCTGAAGAAAATTTATCAAGTTGGAAGTAAAACATTCTTAACCCTGTACTTCTAGGATGTGGAATAACCAGGCATGCAGTTCTAAATAACAAGGTGATGGGTTTATTGAAAAGAGGAAGAAAAAGGAAGAAAAAATATTCTTATTATTTTGTTGTTTTCAAACCCCTGTCATCTGAAAGACTCCCCCTTTTCAATATAAGAAATTAATGGAAAAGATTAAAAATAACCCCTGTTTCTGAATTAATTTTTAAATCAAAAGATAGGAATAAAGCAGGCTAAAACAACCTTTCTGCAGCTACATGGAAAACCATAAGCTATAAATTTTAATAAAGCAAACTTGTTTCATTTTGGGCAGCCTCTGCCTAAACCATGCAATTTCACATCCAGATGGTTTTATTTTCAAGAAAAACAAAACAAATATCAGCAGTAGAAAAGCTCAGTCTGGAAAAAGCCCTGGTAAATGTAGAAACTTCAGTCTCCAGCGTCGCAGTCCATTAGCTTTCATGACTGTGAGCACTCAAGGAAACAAGGATGATCATAGCCTTAGACAGACATTCACCTGGTTAACATCTTATTTTCAAATGCAAATGTGCCTGTTCAGGGACTGGAAATTGAAACCTCCATCAATTTCATTTTGATTATGTTAAGAGTTATAAGTCTAATTGTTTTGAAACAAGAAAAGAAAGAGATACAAGAAGATCTGGCAAGTACTATTATAGCATTTACTATCAATTAGTGTAAAAGGAAAATCAAGATGTTCTTTTGTTTGGCTTGACAGTAGCATTTTGTTACTTGCTTACCACAGTAGACACTCTGTCCTATTCTGATGACTGAAGAATCTTAACAGGAATTTAATGCTGTAGTTTTAAGATTGAACTACAAACTCCACAAATTTTCAAATTTTAACCACATCTACAATTGGGTTGAGAGTTTCAGAATATGTCAAGCATCCCCAAGGAAATCTAACCATTTTGTCCACGTCTCCATGTGGGAATTGGTCTGCTCTGAACTACTGATGCTTCATTATACACCTGTGTAGTAGCTGTTGACAGCTAGATCTGAATTAGAATTAGAGCACTTAAGTGTTATAGGAAGTCTGTCTCTTAAGCTGAGCACAGCTGATGAAAATTTCCATTATACTCAAGTAATAATATTACTACCATACATGTGCTCTGTTTCATAGTTCCCAAATCCCTAGTTAGAAACCCCTTATTCCTAAGCTGATCTTCACAGAACCTATCATAGGTAAGAAACACAAACCACATGATCCAATTATGATGCTCAATAAATGTTCTAGTTTTATGCCAGTCCTAATTAATTATAACAGCAGCAATTAAAGTTTATTCAGTAAATAAACCCATAGCCATAACTCATCACTGACATTCAGCTTTCATCTGCTCGTAAGTACTTGTTTCAATACAAGGACATAATATCAGTGCTGCAGATGGCAGAAACAAAAAGACCCATTACAGACAGCGCACAGCCTCCTATGCTCATCACACCTCCTTCAAAACTAAGTTTGAAAATCTACCGCTGAATTCCTGGCAGTGGCATGTTATTTCCAGCTCTGTTAACTATAGGCCAAGAATCTACCTATTTCTGACTAAAATGCCGCTATAAAAATTGGGGCTGGGTACAAAAGAGAAACTGAGAAGGGTTTTTTGTTGTAAAAAGGTTAACTTTGGTAAAGCTTCCAAATATAAAGGATTGTCTATCATTTAATTTTCTGCCAACTGCATTCAAACAGTTTATAATGCAATGCTGAAAATTCTCAAGGGAGATGGTAGAAACATCATAGAATGATATGGAACCTTGTGTTCGACAAAGTCCACCCATCAAATCCATATCTCTCCAGTTTGGAGAGAAGGATGTTGTGGGAGTCCGTGTCAAAGGCTTTACAGAAGTCCCCATAGACATCTGTAGCCTGCTCTTTGTCCACTAATGTAGTAACTTTATCATAGAAGGCCACTAGGTTGGTCAGGCAGGACCTGCCCTTGGTGAAGCCAAGATACTTCATGGTAAATTCTGAAAATCTCAGTATCAAGACACTTTGAGCTACGCATTCTTGAACAAGCACTGGTTCTCTTGCACATGAGAATACATTGTATTATAGAGCTGTACTTTCAAGACAGAATTATAATTGAATGAAATGTAAATGTAAGATTTCATATTTGTGCCGTGTCTGGTATGATTGTTAACTGCTGACCTCTTGATCTCCTTACAAATCTCATTATAGGAGTTACTCCACGCTTCTACTATTGTCCCATTTTATCCATATTGCTACTTTTATTTTGCTACTCCTAGTGCTGATTTTCCTTTTATTCCATTATAATTTCAGTATTACCTTCATGGTAAATTCTGAAAGTCTCAGCATCGCCACACTTTGAGCTACGCAACTTGAAAGATTAACAGAAAAGGCAAGAGCTGAAATCAGTTTGAGAGGTAAAGTTTTAAAAATATTGGAAAGATGCTGAAGTCGTAACCTTGGAGATGCTTTTTTCTGGGCAGTTCAGATCACCCCCTAGTGTGAAATCACAGGGAATGCTGTCTTACCTTATCTTTTAGGCAGACACACCTGGTAAATGTAAAGAAAAGGCAATCCTTCATTATTCTGAGCACAGAACCTTGTCCTGTGTCCATTCTATCTTCACATGGAACATCGAAAATTCACTAAGACCACTTTTTATACCCTTTCGTCATCACTGTCCTGGCCAAAATCCAGAATTATGTGTCTATGTGGACTAATTCCAACCATTCTGTAACAGTTTGAAGGTTATTCCATGACGTACAAAGGGTAGTATCTGAAAAACCTCTGTAACGAATATTAAAAGTTAAAATTTCATCTTAACCACACTGAAGCACAAATGTTGTAAATATCCTTAATTCCTCCTTATTTCTCCTTTGTACTTACTAACTTTCATTCAGTACTGTAGTAAATTTGCTCACAATCCAATAGTTTTTTTAATGTAATTTTTCTTCGACCTGCTGGGTATTTGCTCACTGAAACACAGGAGAAAATACCCCTGTTGTTTCCTATAAGTTCCTTATATTTATTCTCCTTTTCTTCAGAGGCATTGTAGCTATAGTTCAAGTCCCATGTTCATTTTAGTAATTGAAAATCTCCTTTAAAAATATTTAGATAGTGAAAAAACAACTAAAGATTTTCTTTAACTTAAGGCATTAAAATCCTACACCATATAACACCAGCATGAGATTTTCCAAGCTGAAGAGATTAAAAGCTAGAGAATATAGAAATAGAAACTGCCATTTTTATGTACTTCTGTGTTACTAGTGTATCTCTAAAGCCCTGTAACCATAAATACCCAAAACCTTTAGAGATTTTACATTCAGGTTATGAACCTGGCCTACGAAGGAAGGTAGGTGATTTCAGTTTCTATTACTTCACCCAATAAAAAAAGAATCGCTAGTACAGTAGGTTTCTAATGCATGCACAATGTCTTCTCCTTGGTCATACTAAGAATACCGAAGCATCAGAAGCAATACTAGATGCATTTACTATTTCTACAAGATAGTATCAACCAAAGAGAGCAAAAAGTGCTTTATGGTATTAATTGCAATGCATTAAATGTTTTGGCAAACAGCAATTCTCATGAAAACATGATGCAACCTTACATGCTATTTGAGAGTAGCAACTGATTTTTATACATCATGCATTATGTTTGTATGGATGTAAGTCACTCCTATTAAGAATACAGAAATTTTAATCTGGCATTGTATTCTTGCTATGTTCCTCCTTCTCTGCCTCCACACATTATGTACTGAACACTCCCTGGTTCCCAGAAACCACTCAGCAATGCTCCGTCCTTTCCCAGAAGATAAACTGCTTATCTATAGGGTAACTGTAAATATGTTGCCAACTTCCATACTTATAAAGTCTTGACGTGACTGCCTGAAAATTTTCCTTAACAAATAAAAATATTCACTTTCCCCCAAGATATGTGTTTCTTTACAGGGAGAAATTCATTGCCAAAGACTAGACTTAACTGACATACGGAATCAAAACAAAGCTTCTTAGGACACTTCTTTCCATGTTCCTTGGCAGAATAGTTCTGAACAGGTGCTAAAATATAAATATATAAAATGTAGACATAATATAATAAACGGCTTTTCAGTTTATAAGAATTTCAGGAGTGTACATTAATTGAGGATCTTTTTACAGATAACTATTTAGAATCGTAGCACAGTCAATGAATTGTAAAGACAGACATTATTCACCTTTCACAAATCAGTATTTTTGTATTCTAAAATAGACTGAGCACTTAAAAACAAACAAAACCCCTAATAAACCCCCAAAACCTCACACTCCACAATGTGAAATCCCTCATACAAATTATCTTCTGTTAAAACTCCCCAATACGTTTCAATAAAATCTCAACATTTTGCACCATCTTCTTTACACTTCATAAAATACACTTATAAATAAAATTAGTTTCAAAATAACTTTCTTTAAAAATTAGCACTTAATCCCATACCACAAGTGTCAAAATTTCTTTTTCTATAAATCACATTTGGTCAAAATAAGGACACTTCAATTATATGTTTTAATTACCAGTACACTTGTTGTTCAGAATACACTGACTGTTCCCAGTTAAACACTTAGAAAAATATTAACCCAATCTATTCAGCCCTTTCTTTTCCACAGACTATTGGAAATCCAAGGAAAATAAACCAACTCTAGTACAGCTGACAGTTTCCAGGCACCATACCTTTTAGTCTATGGAGAATACGCAAGAGCCTTAATAAAGTTAAGACAATATCTTTTTACAAGCATGCTTTTGTAAGCAAGTACTTCCAAGTTTTTCTGCAAAGTCTTCAGGAACTATGAAGGTAACTAGCAAAAAAAATACAAAAATGTTAAAAATTATATGCTTTCCCTCTGGTGAACTTCCCTGGCAATGTTCTAGTTTTCTGATAAAGATGCTTGTTCGCTAATAAAATTAGCGATACCCAGCTCATTTTACGTGTGCACCATAAAAGAACACAACATGATTTTAAGTTCTTGCTGCTCCAGTTTCAAGCTGCCTGTTAAAGTGATGGCCAGTGCCTTCTTCCCAGAGGAGCAATTGCTTATGGCCAAAGTTGCAGACAAAGATAATGAGAAATAAAAAGGCTTCTTAAGACTATGATAGTTAAAAGCTTATAGAGAGGAACAGGAAAGTACATTTATGAGGCAAAAAGTGAGTGGAGCAAAGAGGCAAAGGTGGAGCTAAGGGAACCATTTACTTCTCTTATTATTTCTGTGTTAGTTAGAAAAAGCTACGAATGAGGTTGAAAAGGTCATAGGCAGGAACCGTGCATTTGCACCATTGCAGCAGCAAGGCCTCACAGAGCTTATCAAAGTGTGATTCACACCGTTCTTCCTGATTATTCATGGAAAACTCACTTCTCTCCTTATTAAACTCCATTACAGGGAGCTAAACTACATTTGCCATTTTCCTATAAGTATTTCTTCCACATAAACTGCATTAAAGCTCTTACAGAGACTGTACAATAATGAACAGAGAAAAGTCCATGAAATAATCTCTCCATTACAATGTAGGCCTTAATGCAGAAAGAAATTAAGAACTTAATTTTGTATAGGAAACAGTGGTACTCTGAAATCGAAGGTTAAAGCACTGAACTGTGACTTGGAAGACACGAATTTAATTTCTGGATCTTCCACTTAAGCAACCTTGCAGGAATTACTTCACAGGAGGATAATGCCACCTCATAGGACTGTTGGGGAGATAAGTGTGTGTGTGTGGTCTCAGCTAGCAGGATAGTTAGACCTGTATGAGCACATACACAGATATATACTCCTACTCAGTCTTTACTGTACATTAGATCTAAATTAAATCTGCACTGCCCACTGCAGCCTGACACTCATCACACCCTGACTCAGCTTTTGAGTTTCCATCCTAGTGCTTGCAGCTGAGGCTGCAGGTATCCATGTTTCTAAGAGCTGCTCAAGCCCAGGCTGCCTGCATGTATCTCATCCAGTTGCGCCAGAGATGGCACCAGGGTCTCTGGAGAAAGGACCTTAAGTGCCAGTCTGGGTGCTGACATCAGCCACACATGATTCTACAAGGACAGAGAAAGAGCTGGGACAATAAGCCAGACAAAGGATATTTATTCTTCTCACCCCCTTGTAGGTGTTGTTAGGTGTACCCAGCACACCTAGGTTTTAGGGTTATTTGTCACTTGTTCTTTGTCAGGATACTAAGAACTTCATTTATTTGCAGTGTAAACACACTTTTATACTTCTCATCAAGGTCAAGGAAATGACTTTTCAGTCCTGAGGAAAAAAAAGGCGTTAATGCAAGCATTTCTGAAAGGAAATTACCTAAGTTTCCTATATTGTAAAGACAGATATAACAAATTCTTTATTAACATTAATTTAACTCTACATTTAATCATCCCATGCATTAGCTCCTTAAAAACTAACAAAAAAAAAAAGGCAGAATTGAGCATTTGAATATTTCAGCACACACAAAAATCCAACCCTGCAACTACACTGTCTACACTTATTTGGCAGACATTAAAATTAACAGCACATACATCTAAAGGTATTATTAGATACATATCATTTAAACATATTCATACATGTGTTTTGTGTATTTCTATATATAATTAAATTATAGAATGCTTGAGGTTGAAACAGACCTCTGAAGGTCATCTGTTCCAATCTCCCTGCTCAGGCAGAGTTACATAGAGCCAGTTGCCCAGGACCTTGTTCAGATGGCTTCTGAGTATCTCCAGCAATGGAGACTCTACCACATCTTTGGGTCACCTGTGCCAGCTCGGCCACCCTCAAAGTGAAAACACATTTCCTGACATTCAGAGGGAACCTCCTGTACTTCAGTTTGTGCCCATTGCCTCTGGTGCTGTCACTGGGCACCACTGAAAGGAGCCTGGCTCCATCTTTTTTCTACCCTTCCTTCAATTAGTTGCACATGTTCATTGATGAGATTACCCCTGTGACTTCTTTCCTTCAGGCTAAACAGTTCCAGCTCTCTCAGCCTTTCCTCATAGGAGTGATGCTCCAGTCCACCATCTCTGAAGCCCTTTGCTGGACTCACTCTAGTATGCCCTTTGTACAAGGAGCCCAGGACTGGACCCAGCAATCCAGGGTGGCTTCATCAAGCACTGAGTAGAAGGGAAGGATGATCTCCCTTGACCTCCTAGAAGCACTCCCCCTAATGCAGCCCCAGATACCATTCACCTTCGTTGCCACAGGGGCCCCCAGGTCCTTTCCCAAGAAGTTGCTTTCCAGCTGGATGATCCTCAGCTTACACTGGTGGTGCATGGGGTTATTCCCTCACAGATGCAGGACTTAACAATTCCCCTCATTAAAGTTTATGAAGTTGCTGTAGTTCCATTTCTCCAGCCACTGGATAGTGCCATGACCCTCTGGAGCGTCACCCACTCCTCCCAGTATGGTATTATATGCAAACTTGCTGAAGGTATGTTCTGCCCCATCACTCAGACCACCAATGAAGAACTTAAGCAGGACTGGACCCAGTACTGACCCCTGGGATAGACTGCTAGTTAGTGGTCTCCAATTGGACCTTATGCCACTGACCAACCACCCTCTGCACCCGGCCATTCAGCCAGTTTCAATACCCGTCACAGTCTGTAAATAGAACTCATACCTAGTTAGTAGGGGACAGAGTATTTTTATATGCATGTGAGACTCACTTTCTTCCTTTTTGGGCTCAGTGTTACACACATAAGTTGAAGAAGTAATTACGGCTTTGGCTTTTAAAGAACAGTAACAGAAAAGGGATACTTGCAGTTCTAATAAGATCAATTCCTTATGTAATAAGTTTTGAAAGGCTCAATATTACTATTTGCTTACAGAATTACAAGGACATAAATGGGTTTTAATGGAATGCCTTCCTGAAAGACAGAAAGGAGTTCTTTTGTCTCAGCCAAATAATATAAATGTTTTGAAACTGCTAACATGAAAGATCACATGCTGGGATGGCTAGTCACAGGGAAAGACACATGCCTCAGGGTCTCAGGGCAGTTTTATAAGGAAACAAAATTCCAATCTGGAGCTAAATCTCAGCTGTCAGAGATACAGCTTTGAAATCCACACTTTACACCCTCACAAACATCCTTTAACAGTCATGGACTTGATTCTGAAGCATACACTGAAAAGAGTAAGATGCAAAATCTGAACAGAAAAAACCCAGGTGGCTTCTGAATGACAGAAGCTAGAAGGCAGGGAGTTTCATACTGTCCCAGCAATCTATATGAGGACATGCTCCAAAAAAACCCCCCTTCAATATCTGCTATGCTGGAGCTAAATTGTTCAAACTGGCTACAGCATGAGAGGTTGGGAAACGCAGCAGCTACCTTGAGTGTCAAACTCCTTTAAAAAAGAGGTATAATTTCTGAAGGAAAATCATGCAGCAGCAAATGTTGCTAATGCAAATCTCCAGCTCACTGCAGCTACTCATGCAAGAAATCAGCACATGATGGCACAATTTGAAAGTGCTACTGTTAATGGAAAAATGTAATTTAATAAAAGAATATCTTTTTTTAATATCCTAGGGAGGCAAGAAAAGGGTTAAAATAATTAATAAGGATTTCTCAGCATCCTTAAATTTTTCTTGTTTGACAGAAAATTTCACCATATGAAGTTTGGACTTCAGATCCTCTGTTTTCTCCCTTGCGTTGAATGAGGACACAATATGATTCATATGACTGATCACCTTTTGGTTAATGGACCCTGTTTTGCTTGGCATTGTTCAGACATGGAACAAAATGACATTACTTCACCACTTCTAAGACAACAGAGAGACAGAAACAAATGGAGAGAACACAGGAAAAAGGGAGATAACATCCATCAGAATGACAGGCAGCAGTCTCAGCAAACCACCAGAATAACTTGTCAGAACTCTACAGGCATCACAAGAAAATCAAAGGATGACAAGAAAGACTAGGAAAAAGTTGCTCTGAGATGTTAATACAGAGCTCTTCTCAAATGAGGAGGGCAACAAACAACATTACCAAGATGGTTGCTTAAAAATAGTCTGTACTACTTGTGCTGCTTCATTTATACACGACACAATCTTAACAGCCTGCTCTTCCCATAAGCACCTCCATGGAAACAAAATTTTGGGAATGAAACAGAAAACTGGCATGTATATCTAAGAGGAACTAAAACAGAGTACAGCCCAGATATCAGAATTTGACTGACACAACAAAATACACAGTTTTGCTCACTACTGCCAAATTCACTCTGCCTCACCACCTTACTCTGTAAATGGAAAACTTGAAACTCTCAAGAGGTAATGTAGATAGGTATCATCTCATTTTACAGCAAACTAAAGACTATAATCTATTTCATAGTAAGTTTCTCATATCAACGCTCACAATCAATTCTCTTTCCTGCAAAGATTATTCCTCTGTGTGCATGTCTATGTGCATCTGTGCGCACATATGAATTTATATGTCAAGGAGCAAAAGCAGTAGAAGGGAAGTAAAGCGGAAAGAGTACAGGGGGTTGCAATACTTTCTGTAGTCTTACCTCCATAACTTCGCACAAGGCACTACAAGTCTATAATTTCAATTTGTGAGTAAGTCTCATATAATCACCAACACACTTTTATGTTCTAGGTTAATGCGCATGGTTCCCAAAAAGATAAGTTTTTAAAAATCTTCTCTGGAATCCAGTGATAAAAAATGGAGGAAAACTAGGATAAGAAGATATAATGATGAATTAGACCCTATAGAAAAGTTATCTTTTGCTGAGCCCAACAGGAAAACCTTGATAATCACTAAACGTTTTGTATTTGCTTTTCTTTCTTATTATCTCCAGCTTCATATTTTTACTGTGCATGGGCAAGGCATTTGCAATTCTTTATCTTTTTCTTTTACAAAATTATCAAATGAGGATAAAGGATTTGGGAACATCAGGTTTCACGAAAACAGGAATAATATACATTTTCTATTTTTGCAGGTACACGTCCTAAGAAAAGCATACATTTATAATATTAGGTCATATACCTTACAAATACTACCCACAATCAAAAGTGGCATTTTGACAGCAATTACAGCACATGATAAACATCAAACAAGCTTTGAATGGAGAACTGCAGCCTCTGGTTGTGAGGCATGGGAAGGAGGAGGAGGACAAGACAAAGTAACAAAAAGCAAGGTGAAGCCTTTACTTGTCATTCTGCACAAGTTAATGGGTATTATAAAAGGTCACCATTAAACTGCAAATAGCCAGTATTTTCGCAACACTAATCATCTGATCTGAAATTAAAATAAGAGAAATAGTTCTATCTTCTATCTACAAAACCCATTAAATTCTATGCTAAATATACTATTGTACTAATCTGAAACTCTAATGCCATTACTGTTAACGTTTCTGCTGCATCTTAGATAAGTATCTTTAAAATAATACATGACATTTTCCAATTTTCCAACACTGTACTAACAATTATTAATGCACTGAATACTGTTTGCATGGGCATCTTTCTTTTCCCAGGTGAAGACAATGTCACCCATGACAATGTAATATTGCATATGGTCGTTGTAGAAGTACCTTCCATGGAAAGCAATGCAAACCCTTGGGGCCACATGAAAGATGCAGACAGCAAGTGAGGAGAAAGGGAACAGTAAGCAAGCAAGACTGGAAAGATCATTTAGTCATTATAGATCTTCCAGTGATTCTTGTAGGCAGCATAAGATTTACCAGGATATCTAAAAGAACACTGGAGAAATATGAGCTTAATGCAGAGGAGGAATGCCTGTGTGATTATCTGAAAAGTGGGAAACATGCAGCTTAGTAGAAAACAAACACAGTTTCCCAAAGGACCTTTTTTCCCCCCTCTACAAATAGGATTTTCAATTAATACTCATTAAAGTCTAAAGCACTAATCTACATGACCTTTTTGGCATGGAAAAACTGGGAGTCTGGATTTGCAGGAACTCCAGTTTCTAGAGCAATGTAAAGGAAGCTAGTAATATATGTTGTATATATATACATATATATAGTCCATATAGTAATATAAACACACAGGTCAAATTTTGTTCTGTATTTCTCATACACTGATGCTGGTGAGAAAAAACCTAAATAATAATAATAACAAAAAAAAAAAGGCACATTTTTTCTCAGGTCAATAGAATAATAGAATGTTTTCTATCTATGCTATGACTACAAGAAACAATTACCATCTAGTGGATACCAATTTCCACCCTCTGTTTGTAAAATAATCAAATAGACAATCATAATCACTATAAATACATTTAGTGAAAGTTCAGAATTTCTTTAAATGGGCCATTTTTATTTAATTCCCTCTACAGAGAATTTAATCTAAGTCATTCTGCTCTGAAAAACCTTGATTTATGCATTTAATAACCTCTTGGACTTCCAAGGAAAGCCAGCTTTAGGACTGAAAAGCAGCTATGTCAAACTAAAAATGATAACCCAAGCTCTGTGTGCATTAACTGTTTGCCATGAGATTGCATTCTATAGCATCTCATAACGTATGAGCTCCATTTGAAGCTCTTCTAAAAAAATAAATAATAAAATAAAAGAATATTTATGACTTCTCTCCCCTCTCTGAATTCTTAGCTGCTTACAGCTAACAGGGTGCTAGAAGTAGCCCTTTCTTCAGCAGAGATCTGTTTCCTGGAAGCACATAGGAACCTCAGTACTTCCAAGTCTGTTACTCCTCTAGCAAATTTGTCTGAAATGGGGAAGTGTGTTAAAAAAAAAAACCCAAATCAAACAAACACACACATCAATAGACAACATGCTGCCAGAAAAAAAGCCTAGCTCTAGCCAATGAGGCCACAACACAGCCTTAGCATTAACAGGAGAAACAAGAGTCCTTTTCAATCACTTTAGAACAATTGGTTTTAAGTACTGGCATTTAGACAGGACAAATCTTTGTGAATTGAAATAACTAAATTTTAAATGTCTTTTTGCCCCCAAGAGACATGCTTAAACATGTAGGAACTACAATCCACCATTTACACAAAGAGATTTTTAAGGAAATGAAAAGTTCACATCTTTTCAGGAAGGCGTTAAAATTCTTTTGTTCTATACATGTTTTTATATTTTTACATATT
Organism: Psittacus erithacus; assembly: GCA_009867235.2. Lineage (NCBI taxonomy): Eukaryota > Metazoa > Chordata > Aves > Psittaciformes > Psittacidae > Psittacus > Psittacus erithacus. Next base: position 9,488 of record WYDI02017796.1, on the reverse strand, counting down.
TAAAATAAGCATTTCTGTTAATTCTAAAGCACAATTCCAGGCCCTCACTTGGTGTAAAGCATTATCTTTACATGCAAGTCAACTTCATATTGCCAGTATATGAAATTAAATACACATCCTCAGTGTTTTGGTGGGGGGGTTTTTTCAGCTTAGTTGCTGTTTCTCCAAGCAAGTTCTAAAGTAGTTTCAAATAAGCTGAAAGACATTCAATTTATTTACATTCCAGTAAATTGCATTCTCAAGTGGCATTGTATCCTTAAGGTATGATATCCAGTTATTAACTGTAGGAAATACTTAGAATTCCCCAGCACAAAATAGTATCTCTTCAGCAGTAACTAGAAGCACTAGATATAAGAATCTAGAATAAAGCTTTCAGTAAGATATAAAAATACCATTTAAGAAGGGTAAGGAAAACAAAGAATACATAAAGATGTATAACATTTATCTGTTATTCAAGTGTAAGATAAAGGAAGAATTTAGGTAGAGATGTCCTTTCTTGACTAGCTTATGAGCTTCTGCTACTTTCAATTACATATTTTATAGTTTAACATCCACAAGTATTTTGAAACAACATTCCATAGTGATTTGCAACTCGAACCTGACTTCCTACTGCAGGTAAAGGCAAACTTTCAACAAGGCAATCAAGAAGATGAAAATGATAACTTTAGACTTGCCCCTCTGCTGGCTGTCATGCATGTAAATCTTGTGATGATGTAGCCTCTACAGGTTACATTTCAACTGCTACTCCACCTGATGTACTGAAAATCTTGCCAAGTGTGGAAGTGTCTTCCACCTCCTCTAGATTGTTTTGTTTTGCTTTTTAAACCAAAACAATACAGCACACCATTCTTGCACCTTCTGTTCTTCAAACAAGCCCAATAAGCCACTAATGAGTGGATTTATGACGGACACCTCAGAGCAGCAGCAGACACCAGCTGAAAGCTTTCATTCCTGATTGGACCAGTATGACTATGCAGTACAGGAGACAATTAGTCAAAGTATTATTCCCTTATGAATATAGGATAGGTATTAGCCAGACAGAAAACCAGATTTGAGCATCTGAGGGTCTAAGCAGAAGCCTGCCCAGCCAGGGCAAAACTCCAAGCACTGCAGTGGATATTTATTACAGAGACCTAAAGGATTTGTGATCTTTGCACTGTAATTCTTATATGTGTATTATTGATGTTTCCCTTTTCACAGACAAGACTTACCTTACACCCACATCAGCATGTAGTAATTTGTGCCCTCAGCTCTGATTTTACATACTGTTTCTATAGTGCACTACTCTCATCCCAACATTGACTTTTTTTTTTAACAAGCGAGTTGACTGTCAAGATCTTAATCTGCATTAGAATTACCCTGCCCAAGTTATTAAGCATTTAAAACTTAACTACATTCAATTATGTTTCTTGGGTGCAATGAGAAATCATACTTCTAAAATTAAGTGGAGGAATACAGTTCGTTCTTCAGGGAGATACCTTTGGGAGTAATCTACCAAGCAGTCTGAGTACAGTAACAAGCATTAAGCTACTTCAAGTTTCTTCAAATTACTAAGGTATTGATTATTTTTCAAATCAATTAAAATATATTCATACATAGACAATGTGCTTGAATTGTCTGAACTTTGCTACTAGCTTTAACATGGGGCATGGCTTAATATCTTTATGTTTATTCTTCCTCAGCTGCAGCCAGCAAGCCCTGAAATGTCACTGCTTATAGGCTATTTGCACATTCAAGCTAATCTAAATCTAAACTCTTCTGAATTTTGAAGCAAGGGAATAAACTGCAATCAAATACAAATTGCAAAAACATTCAGCACTGTAATTCAGTTTCCTGGAACCTAAGTTCACAGTCATCTCTGGTTCCCATTTTCAGATCTACTAACCAAATCCCACCCTTCTTACATAAAAGATGAATCTGAACGGTTCTGCTCAGGTGTTGTACTCTATTTACGCTGCCACTAAATTTCATTACTTTTGCCATTTTCACATTCTTCAGAGAGAATGCCCCCCTGACTGCTGCCAGTAGGTTTTTCAGACGTTTACTTAAAGCAGATGCTTCTCAATGACCTGTTGAAAAATAAAACTCATCATGTATGTGACACTAAAATTAATGTACTGTTAATGGTTCCTACCAGCTCACTGCGAAGTCGTGCACTTTTAAAATGCTGCTCAGTTTATACTCTCCATGTTTCAGGCTTTGAGTGTATTCTTTAGGATGCACGTGTGTGGTCACTTGAATATCGATAGGAACCTCCTGGGGAAAAAAAAGGAAAACATTATTAGTTCTCAGAAAAGCCGTGTAAGTTCAAATAAAGTACCCCTGATCATGGCACCATTTTGAAAATACAATTTTGTCTTATTTTTCCAATGGTTCTCCTCTGTTCCTTTTTTATTTTTTTTTTTTTACTCACTATTGTCCTGATTTTATTAATTTTGGCATAGATTGTTAAAGCCTAGTGCAGGTATAACTGGGAGACTGGACTCTAGTGAACAGCTAAATACTGTATTTGTTAGTTTGTTCTTTTAAAACTGTATGCTTACAAATTAACTTCTGGACATTTATATCAATCTAACACTGCTCTAGAAAGGGATCAAGCATCACTATTAATCCTTACCTGCAGTCAAAACAAACCAAAACCCCCAAAACCCCAGCACTTACGTAGTTCAGCATAAGAGCAATGGGAAAAGAAGCAACTCTATACAGTGGATATGGTGAAGAAAAGTAAAATATAGTAAACAAAATTTTGCATTTATAACAAGGTTTGTGTAATAATATGGGTGTGAGAAAAACTTGGCCTGCTACTATAATCGTTAATGTCAGATAGGTACTTACTACTGGAAGAAAAGATGATGTTTAAAAAGGAAAGCTGTTGTTAGTATGAAATCTCCTATATTAAATTCAGGATAATCTCAGTTTTTAAGTAAGTGCTTGGTGGACGGCAGTCAGAACATAAAATCAAAATTCAGGTAAATGAATTATTTTTCCCCAGGAGTGTTTGAAGATTGTTTAACAATAAGTTTAAAACTACCAACTGAAGATGCAGTATCTACCCTGCACTGGACCACCTCACTGTTGAATTATAATTCAGGAGGTCTCAGTCCTGGGAATCTGTGGCTTTAAGAACAAACAAGAAAGCTAATTCTGTAATTTAGACAAAACGAATCATACAGTAGACATGAATTTAGAATGAACTCTGAAGATAACTTTACGTGGAATAGGACATAATAAGAGTATGCTATAGAGATATATCTCAACAAGTGACAATCATCAAGAAAAACATTCTCATCATCAGATAATGGAAGGCAAAATCAGATGCTGATTGAAGTGGATGGCACAGCAAAGATTCATGGATAAAGTGATTAAGATCCATGGCAGGACTGGATTCCCAAAAAGATCCAAATCCTTCAGATATATCTACTGAGCAGATAAGAAAAGACAAAAATACTGAACACCAAGATACCCTTGAAACGTTAGCCCAGTTTTCTTGAGCTCCAACAGTTAACCTAGAGGGATAAGAACCACAGAATTGCTGGACTGTACCAGCTTAGTAGACGAAAATCTGCTTGCCTGGACACAGCAGAGATATTCTTGCTATTTTATCAAGAACCTTGCTGTAATCTTGATGTTCAGCATTCATGTCATCAGAGAGGGGGTTGACCTCAAACTGACCTCAATTCAGACTTGATCAGAACTGAGTTTTCAGGCTTTTCAACAAACAGAAGAGAGATTTTCTGGAGCCAGGATTGGCTTCGCCACATAAGGGGCAGAAGCGATTGCAGCATGTGCAGCATGAGGAGGATTCTGGATAGAAGGAAACACACACATCAGCTTCCCCAAACAAGGAACAGGGAAATTATTCAGCATGGGCCCCAGAAACAAACTGGCCCTAAATTAGAGAGATTCTTTATAATGACATTCAAGCCAAAGAAAAATACTTCAGAGCACTTCCAAATAACTATTTGGACACCATAACCTGCACTTGTAATTTACAATCAGCTTGAAATTACTGCCCAGGATTTTAGGCAGATAAATGGCACACAGTGGTATCCAAAACTTGTAACATTACTTCAGACAGCTCAGCTCTACTGAAGAGAGTTGATACTACATCTTGATACAGAACACAGGGGGTTTTGTCAGTATCTGCACGTGAAGCTATTAACTACATCTAAGCATTAAGTTATTATTAGTGGTTAAATACGTGCTTTAAAACAACAAATGGATTGTCCAGACCCCCAAAAGCCCCCTGTTACTATGGAAATGGGTAATAGAGTTAAACTGACAGAATTTAATGCACATATTTTTAGTACTGGACACAGAGTAAGTCTCTGACATATCACAAGTCACTGTACAGCCCAAACAGAAGCAGATCATAGTCAGAGGTGACAACTATCCAGCACACTTGGTCTCACCCATGCACAGTCACCATTTCCCGAAAAGGATATTAGACAAGTATGATTAAGTAGTATTAAGTTGAGCACACCTGAGTCTGTGCTTGCTTTACAATCTGCTCCAGTGATATTCACTGAAAAGCTGAAAAAACTCTCTTGCAGTTTAAAGAGTAAATTACAATTGCTTAGTACAATGTAGTAGTTCAGGTGCAAAGACAAGGAGGAGAAAGCTTCCAAGGTACACCAGACAGTGAAGAGAAGCTGTATCATAGCATGGGGCTGAACTACAGAGAAAAAAAGCTTAAATAGTTGCAAGAAGCCTCAAGGAAAAAACTGGGTAAGGTAAATGGCATACTACTGCCATCAAAAACTGGACCAGAATTGGGAATGAAGGTTTTTGTGAGATTACTAGCATGGGCTATTTGCCATTTTTCTATTGGCCTATTCTTTTTCTACTACTATTTACCATGAAGAAGTACACTAAAAGGCAGATCTTGCAAGTATAATGCTGATAAGCCAAAATACAGATCTACATAAAGTAAATCCTGCAGCCTCTATTTCAATCAGTGTAATATAAAATATTTCCTAAGATTAGTCAGCAGACATGGAGATTTATTACTAACTCTAATTAACCAAGCTAAATGGCTTTATTAAAAATAGATTGTCAAAGAAAGTAAAGAGGATAGCTGCGCACATTATATTTTAAGGACCACACTAGTCATTACAAAACCACTTACAAAGACAATACAGTTTCCTGATGACTTAGCTGATCATTCATGTTCGCCACAATTTCATGACATCCTGCTGCGAGAAGCTTTAAAGGGAAGACTGAAATTACGTACTCTTTAAAATGCCCATAAACCACTAAAATTAAGAATGGAATAAAATCAATGTATTTTAAGCTGAAAATGTACACACACAGCAGGGATAACCACTAACTTTCTTCTATAATCTGGTTGCGCTTAACTTGACAGTAGCCATCCCATGAATTTGTAGGCGTGAGCGTACAGCAAATTTCAGAACTACACGCTAACAGAAGAGTATCCTATTGTCTCCCATTTCAGCAGCTCTCTACACTGCATGTTATAGAAGGATATTAGTAATCAGAATCAAAGTTTTTAAGTTATTAAGAAAATAATTAAGCTAATAATGTAATGACCAGGGCACGTTCGGAAGACCTGGAAGATAGTTTTCAGCGCAGTACGGCTTCAATCACACACACAGCCTAACAAGACCATTATAAAATCTAGTTTTTCATTAATTTGGTTTACTTGATTATTAAAAAAGTAAGATTGGGTCTGACAGAAGCTGTAGATGCTCACTGCTAAGTTTTGTTCCATCTAAACTATATTTGTTTCCTCTCTGAAGCAAAGAAGCTACATACACAGTTCTGTTTGCAGGAAACCTTCTCAATATGATTATCCTATGCAAGCATTTTTGTAAGCTTTTATAGATACGCAAAACTCTAACTTCAAATTGCTTTAATGATGCTCAGAAATCACATTATCAGAACACGGGACTCAATTTTCATGGAACAGCAGGGACGTAGAATGGTGACTGTCATAGGACACTGGTCTCACCTTTCTTCTGTGACAGAATCTGGGCACCATGGAGAGCAGATGATCAAAATCATCCTTTGTCATCTTAACTCAGGTATTAACAAGGTACCTACATCCTGTACTAAGGTGCTAACTAAACATTTATATCTTGAACTAGTCGTTTCACATCGATTAGCCATCTGCCTAAATACAATGCTCTATATTTCCACTTACTAGGAGTACTTAGGGATGTACTAAGAAGCAAAGAGAAACCAGGAAAGAAAATCAATCTCAAAAGAAAACACTTAAATTCTTAAGATTCTACTGGAAGCCTGTGGAAGATAACTGTTAACAGAATTACAAATTCTTATCTCTCAGCTAAGAACAGTACTGGAGAGAAAGGTTAACTGTGGGAAAAAACAATCAAAACCAGAAACAGTCAGAATTAGAAAATACATATGTAAGGTACAAATAAGTAAAGACTCAAGATTACTTTAATCCTACATCGTTATTCCAGGAAGGAATCATAAGATGTTTGCGGCTAAAGTTACATTTTTATAGTAATACATATCAAGTTCTCATTGTATTTCAGCCATAATATTCCTGCACACCTCTGAATCCAGTTTCAAGAAAAACCTGTAAGTCTTTCAACTTTAGAAGAGATTAAAATGGGTCTGCAGTATTTATTATACAAAGAGTAAAGAGCAAAGAGGTCAAGTAACAGTGAGTATAGACCCAGTACGTGCCACTGCCTTCACGCAAATCTTAAAAGTTTCATGTGCTCTTTGTTTTGCAAAGTTTAATCTTTGAACAATTACAAATTTGATCAACTAGAATTGTAACATAAACCCACACAATTAACATGCTTTTTGTGAACTGTGTCTTATTCACTTCCTGGAACAAGACCAATTATTAAATGTAACCAGACTTACTCATTTCAGATTGAAACAATTCCAGGAAAGCCGAAGCACCCTGAACAGAAGTACCTTTGCAGGAGAAAAAAACCCCAGACACTACTTCAGGAAATGCTGCCCTAAAATATGGCAGTAAAATTCACAAATACAGTAAAAAGAAGAGCATAATATAAAATATTTGTATTTGTATCATTCCTTACTGAACACATGAAATATTCTTAAAATTGTAGTTTTTACCACCTTTGCAGTGATAATCCTTTATTTTACTAGAATATCACATTCGGGCTCAGATGGTATCATTCATAGCTATGGCTTATACTTCCAGGTCTGAATAGCATGAACAGTGGTGTTACTTGTCATGGCCAGGTGAAATGTTCCATTTCAGTAGCTCCCCAGCACACACAAGATAGAACACAGTTTAAATATATCAAGTCTGTTGCTGAGTTGATTTCCAGCCTGACAAAGCTACCAAGGAACTTAGAAGCAATACCAGCTTAAGGTGTTCTCTGATAGTATTTCCAAAACATTATTACTGTATTGATTTATCAAAGCTTCATTGGAACTTTGATTAATGTGAGGAACACCTCAGTATGTAGGTTCGGAGCTCCTCAAAACAAACTACCTATGAAATTCCAAAGGTCAATATAGATTTTTCCTTTTTTCCCCCAGATAGAAATATTTATCACTGTGAAATAAATGTGGTATCTCCAGCCTAAAAACTTCCTACAATAAAAATGCTAATATGAAGATAGCTGCCCTCCTCTAACAAATGTTGACAATGAAGTGTCATTATTTAATCCTTTTTCTATTATTTTCAATTGCTAAATCTTAAGGGTAACAAAGAATCCACTACACAAGATGAGATCTTGTATAACAAGGCTTTGTGAAACACAGTTATTACAAACACTGATTGCAAAGTCTGATGCTACTTCAGCATCAGCAAGGGTAATGTGCATGCCAAAATTCAAGAAACACATAGACTGAGCGCAAAGAAGCAAAAGCAATATATTATGGTTTTGTTCACTCTCGTATCTGCAATGTACTAGACATTTGTACTATGACAAACACAAAAAGCTATTAAGCTTCTCTCTTACATCAGTATAAAAGAGAAAGTAATGCATTTCCTGACAGTGAAATTAAACATCCTATTTCTTTATCATCAAAGGCAAGGAACATTACGTTCAATATAGCAGCCTAGAAAGAATCTGTGAACCAAAACCATCTGCATGTCCTCAGTCACTGGCAACGGTAAAAGCAAATGGTGCATTGTATCTGCTGCAAATGTCTACTACAAATGAAACTACACTATCATTGTTATCTACAGTTACAGGTGTAACATACAAGCAGCAACTCATAAAATACTAACCATGACTCTTAGCAAGTTTACGTATAGCATTTCCATAGCTCTCAAAAATATTAGCAAAAGAGTTTGCATCATCATCTGCATTTCTTCTATAGGCACAGGGAAGACACTCCAATGCTAGATCCTTGGTAAGGTAATAAGATGAACCCATCTACACCCCCAAGTAATGGAAGGATCTGTTACTTACCTAGAGAGCCCTATAACAATCAGGATTGCACAGACTCATAAAAGCATTCCCTACCCTAAGACCTCACAGGTTCATAATCAAAAACACAGCACAAGAAAAGAAATAGCATAGCTTGCCCCTCCCCACCTTCCCCTGTACCTCCCCCCCCCCATTTATTCCCTGGAACCATGTAAGGATTTTGTGACTTGCCCCAGAACAAGCTGAAATTCTCTAGGAGAACTTGTAAATGAAACTCGTATTTTCAAACAGTTACTTAATTCTCCCTAACAAGACAGAAATCTTGTCTTTATGGAAACTGTTCTGCAATTAAGACCATATACCCTTAAACCTCTTAGAAATCTTCCTTTTCTCTTCTGTCCTGAATTTTTGCAGTCAGAATGTCTTTTCCCTTCCGATAGCAGGGCTCTTCCAAATGAGCTTATAGCTTTCATTTTCCTTGAGGAAAACACAAGAGACTCATTTGTCAAAGCATACAGAAGGCAATGAATAGATAAGTGGAACTAATCTAAATCATCCCACAGCTGAGAAAAAATGTAGTATAGTTTAATACACAACAGAAAACATCCAAATCAGTTTATCTAAATCACAGCTTGGCCTTGTCTGTATCATTGCTACACAGAATTCTAAGTTTCTCCTTACTCAGAGGGTAAAAACTGAAGCCAAAAAGTAGTTTCACAATGAAACTGTGACCAGAATCAAGCCTTGTTACTTTATTTCTAAAGACGAAAGCAAGTTTAACTGAGGCAGATCAATGGGCAGCACCTTGGTGATCCGAAGTCCTTCACTGACAGAGGATGAGGAGCAATTTCATTTTTTTTAATCTTTTTTTTTAATTAATGAATATCATCAGTAATTCCAAGTTGAAAATTATCAAGGTCATTCGAAGACATACACAAGGAACACAATCATAGTCACACATGCCGGTGTATCGGTACGTTCCATTTAAAAAGCAATTATTAGATGTCTGGTTCAGAAATGAAAACAGTCATGAAAATGACGCAGGTTAGACATAAAGAAAAAGCTCTTTACTGTAAGGGTGGTGAGGCACTGGAATGGGTTGCCCAAGGAAGTTGTGAATGCTCCATCCCTGGCAGT
>WYDI02017792.1:0-16007 GCA_009867235.2 Psittacus erithacus | reverse complement strand
GGCTGAAAGTCAAAAGCACAGCACCGCACCAGCTACTAAGAAGGAGAAAAATGACTGCTACTGCTGAACCCAGGACAAAACTGAAACAGAGAATATTCAGGTTAGATATAAGGAAGAAGTTCTTTACTGTGAGGGTGGTGAGACACTGGAGCAGGCTGCCCAAGGAAGTTGTGAATGCTCCATCCCTGGCAGCGTTCAAGGTCAGGCTGGACAGAGCCTTAGGCGACATGGTTTAGTGTGAGGTGTCCCTGCCCGTGGCAAGAAGGTTGGAACCTAGTGATCTTCAGAGCCTTTCCAACCCTAACCATTCTATGATTCTATGATTCTATAAGTTAGCAAGAGCAATGTACCCCTACTTTTGAAGTAAGGAAGAAGAGTTACAATAAAGCCATGGGGGATAAAAGCAGTGTTGAGGGTGGGGGAATAGCATCTCAGATAGTTAGTCAGTGTTAGCAGTAGCTTGAACCAGACAGTTAGTTGGATTAGTATTTCTTTACTAAGCTATGAAAATCTCAGCTGCAATCTATACAACATGGCTGAAAACCAGACACATTAGTCAATGAAAGAATAAAACTACTGCATCCTGATTCCTACTTATCCACTTATCTTCTTTGTGTTGAAAGAACTATGGCCCTAAGACTGATGCCTAGAAATCAGATCTGCTGGAAAAAATTAGTACACATCTTTCTATGTTTTTAACCCTAGATGCTAATGTATATATACCCACTGCAGTACTTTCCAAGGTTTTCTCTCTATATTGTGTAAACATTAGTCATTCAGCTAGAAGTTAATGACAGGACTTCAGTTGCACTCTCAGGATGCACGTCCATGAACATAACAGCAAGCTTGGAGGCAAAGAAGCCATTGAGCTCAGGTAAGTACATTTACAGCTGAAACAAATGTGGCCCTTGCGTCAATGCATGCACTCTCTGCTGCCCAGTGCAACAGTACAAAGTGATTTGCTGGGAATTCATTCTCTGAAAGATCAATTGCCTCAGAGTGAAAGAACAAAGAAAACAGAAAAGCTTGGAAAAGAAGGCATGACCCACAGAGAATTTAAGCAACACAAAGTTCAAACAGCTTTTAGTATGAGGTAAAAATGTTTGAAATTGTAAGTAAACAGCTATTTTCTGCCTGATTTCTCCATATTCAGGGAAAAAAATGAGTTCTTATCTTCTCTGTAAGAAAGATATCTGACTCCATACAGAGGAACAATCTCCAATAGCTGATTTTAGCCAAGTACTTGGGTCACAAGAAAAGAGAGGATGAGATCATTAATCACATTTCTGCTTGAAGCTTTGAATTTAAACCCAAATCCATGATCCATTAAGCCTAATATTACAAGGTGACTGAGAAAAAGGAAGCAGAAAACATACCTAATTACAAATGCTGGCAAACACAATATGATACATTAACCAAACAAGACAGAGTAGAAGTTCTCTATCACCATTTTCACTTACAGGTATTTCAGAGCTGTAGCTATCCCAGAAGAGTGCATCAAGAAGTTCGACATCTCTGGGTTTTGGAAAGCTGATTTTGTGAAATAAGTGAAGCAGGTAATCCTCTTTCTTCTCCGAAAAAGAGGGTTAGATATAATAACAAATTATGGGTTGGGCTCAGGTTTGTCTTTGGGCCAGAAGCACTTGGTTGCAGATTGCGTGCTCTAGATAAACCACAAATAGTGGTTCTTGAAGCATGTAGAGCTTTGCAAATGCAGAGGTATCACAGAAAAACCTAAAAATTTGCCTAATTCTGTTAGGAAACGCCTTTATTCTGTTTCAGAATGGTTTCAAATGTTTAGTGGAAAATAACAGGCCTCTGAAACCCATGAGCAGATGACTGGAAAAGCACGCTGCTGAACTCACATCTATCTGCAGTACCTCTTGCAAGGTTGAGAAATCATGCTCTCTAATAATAATTCTAATAGTAATACCCATTTCAATAATAGTGCTGGACATGCTTGTAGGCCTAAACTATTTATACTCTCACAATAGCAGACTACAGCAGTTTTGCTGTACGTTTTCTTTATTTTCTTTTTATTTTATTAAAAAATAAAGGATCATACATGGAAAATTGCCCCTTAGACAGCATATACAATCAATGACATACGTCTTGATCTAAAATAAAGGCTATAATATCTGTATACCTGAAAATATGGTCTTTCTTTTCTAGTGAGTCACCTGGATGCTTTTGCTGCAATAAAGCAGAGTACAGTTGAAGGTAAAATCACCCTTGGTAGATAGAATATTTAATTCTTGCTAATGTCAGTTAACCTTTATGAAAATAAGCAGAATGTTCATGGAATGGTTTGGGTTAGAAGCTCATCCAGTTACAATCTCCTGTCATGGGCAGGGACACCTTCCCTTAGACCAGGTTGCTCAAAGCCTTGTCCAGCCAGGCCTTGAACACTGCCAGGGATGGGACACAGATTCTCCAGACAACCTGTTTCCATGCCTCCCCACCTTCATAATGAAGAATTTTGTCCTAGTAGCTAATCTAAATTTACCCTCACTCAGTTTAAAGCCATTCCCTTTTGTCCTATCACTACTTATATAAAAAGTCCTTCTCCAGCTTTCTTGTAGGTCCCTTTTAGGTACTGGAAGGCTGCTATGAGGTCTCCCCTGAGCCTTTTCTTCAGGCTGAACAAGCCCAGCTCTCTCAGCCCATCTGCACAGGAGAAGGGCTCCAGACCTTGGAGCATCTTCATGGCCTCCTCTGGACTCACTCAAACAGCTCCATGTCCCTCTTGTGTTGTGGGCCCCAGAACTGCGCACAGTACTGCAGGTGAGCTCACACCAAAGTAGAGGGGCAGGATCATCTCCTTCGGCCTGCTGGTCATGCTCTTTTTGCTGCAGCCTAGCCCACAGTTGGCTTTCCAGGCTGTGAACACACACTGCTGTCAACCCACATCCTCAAATCCTCCTCAGGGCTTATCTCAACCCATTCTCCACCCAGCCTGGGCTTGTGATTGCCCTGATCCAAATTCATGAGGTTTGCATGGGCTCATCTCTCCAGCCTGTCAGGGTCCCTCTGGATGGCATTCCTTCCCTCCAGCGATCAACTGAACCACACAGCTTGGTGTCATTATCAAATTTGCTGAGAGTGCATCAATCCCACTGTCCATGTTGCAGACAAAGATGCTGAACAGCACAGGTCCCAACACTGACCCCTGAGGGACACCATTCAATTTTCCTGGTAAAATCTTTTAGATTTAAAAATTTAACAAGGAAAAAGCAGCCAGTTAGGCTCCAGTGCCATGATAGGCTAAAGAATGGAAAAACCTCAAGAACTCGGTTTTATTAACAAATGAAAGAGACCACAAATCCACAACCTGCAGACAAATGGTGTGGCAATAGAATGTTTTCATCCGTAGTCTTGATTTTGGTCTCATACTGTATGTATGGGACATGTAGAATTTTTTAACAGGAAAAGAAAAATCAGACACATGGATCCTCATATGCATATATGTGTACAAGTTATTCATATGCATCTATATGCAAAAATTATTGTCAAAAGTTTTGAAATACTTTTAAAAGTCTTTCCAAAAAATAATTTTATCTGTTTTGTTACTTGGAGTAGTAATGCCTTCAATAAGTCAGTTATCCAGGGCTTCCCATTCATTCATTTCAGCTAATGTACTGTTAAACCACGCACTTAAACCATGACACATACCAAAAATATAAATCAAATTCATCACCATGGGTTTGAATGCAATGAAAACCTTGGAAGACATGTTGAGTCTTTAATCCTCAAGTGTTATGTCTGGCTGAAGAAAAAGACAGAGAAGGCAGACGAGCTTGAGCCATGGCAGCTTCCAGAGTAATACTAAGTTCCCAAAATGCTTTGAGAGAGAGGGAATCTGCGATAACAATTAGCATCAATAGTTAATAACACATTATATCTGAAAGGTAGTGTGCAAGAAGATTGTAATTTAACGGAATAATCACATATGGAATTAATCTTAATTTGTAGTTGCTTGCTCAAAACCAGATGCCTTCATGCAGGTAGAAAACAAGAATATTGGGAAGGGACAGCAAAGGCTCATGTGATCTCTCAGAAATCCAGCATCAAGTTAAGAGATTAGTAAAACATAAACCCAGGTCTATTACACTAACATATGTTGTAAAATGGAAAACTGTTTGGAAAAAAAATTTCACAGAGAAGGAAAGATTTAACCAAAATAGAAGATATATCATTTTTTGGATCCTCAGTGAAGTTACTTGACACTGAAATAATACCTATGTTTCAGTGAAAATCAATAGAACCAGGGCTTTTTTCTAATCTTTTCCAACATTGATAGCAATACTTCACCTAAAATCGTATTACAGTTTGAATCTACATGTTGTTTTATTCACTTGTTCTAAAAAAGCAGGGTTAAGTGGGCACTGCTAAGCAGCTGCCACATTTCAGAGCAGACGTGGTTGTACTTCCGAATTGGCTTAAAAATGGAACATGATGCTTTCTGCAATGTTTATTTTTAAACTAGTGTTTTAGGAAGGTGTATGAGAATATACAATAATAAGCCGCCTTTCCAGGGACCTAGATGGGCATCCTACATGTGTGCTAAAAGGCTCAGATATTTTAGCAATAGGTACATTACTAATATTTGCAAAGTTGTTCAGCGTATGTTGATTAATCATATTTCAAATTTGCAAGCAACAACATGTTGATTTTGGTCCAAACACATTTATAGTATTTGATTTGCACATGCATTCAGCCTTGATAACTGATCAATTCAGCATGATAACTGTCCTACATTTACATAGCCCTTCATTTTGAAGAGCTTAGAAGTAACAAGAGTGATCAGAGGGCTGGAGCACCTCCCATATGAAGACAGGCTGAGAAAGTTGGGGCTGTTCAGCCTGGACAAGAGAAGGCTGTGTGGAGACCTCATAGCAGCCTTCCAGTACCTAAAGGGGGCCTACAAGGATGCTGGAGAGGGACTCTTCATCAGGGACTGTAGCGATAAGGCAATGGGCAATGGGTTTAAACTAAAACAGGGGAAGTTCAGGTTAGGTATAAGGAAGAAGTTCTTTACTATGAGGATGGTGAGGCACTGGAATGGGTTGCCCAAGGAGGTTATGAATGCTCCATCCCTGGCAGTGTTCAAGGCCAGGTTGGATGCAGCCTTGGGCAGCATGGCCTAGTGGGAGGTGTCAAGCCGTTAGGACTAGATGATCTTAATATCCTTTCCAGCCTTAACCATTCTATGATTCTGTGATTCTAGGATAATTACAACTCTAAAACAACTTGTTCTGAGGGGAAGCATGCAAACAGGTCTCCCCTTTTCCACATGCAGACAAGGATAAAGAAGGGTGTCAGCCAGCTGTAAAGTAGGTTTTTCCCATCTCTGAGAGTGAAGAAACCTGTACGCTGGATGTGATGGCCATGCATAGGAGGACTGCAGTGAGAAGCCACATTCCTTTCCTATAGTATCTGCAGGGAACTCACTGGAGTTCAGGCTGCCTGTAGCTCCAGATGCAGCCCTGCTGTGATTTTTACCATATGTTCTTTTTTCGCTCCTACTCAGAAGCTAGTTTTGCAGTTGTGCCGCAAAACTAGACTAGAAGAGCAGACTAGAAGAGCAGGTGCTCTTCAGACTGCCAGCAGTGTGGCCCAGCACGTCCACAAGCCGCACTCATCTTCCGCCAAAGAAGTAAGGTCACATCAGCAGAGCTGGGCCATTCCCTCTCATTCTTCTTGGGAATAAACTTACAGATATGAAAAGCAGGGCAAACAGTTTTTGGTAGCTCCTTCCTAGATCCGCTGCTCAGATACATGCCCAAGCTGGATGTTATTAGTTTTCCAGATCAATGACTTTAACCCTAAAAAAAATATGGAGTCTATATCTGGCATTTTAAATGCTTTCAGGCTAAGGAGCATACAGTAGCGTCCTACGTCCTCTGCAAAATCTCAGTTCACACATGGTTGGGTTTTTAAGGCATTTTGCATTCCTTTTGTTTTTATCTGCTCTGGGAAGTAACGAAGACTGCAAAATGCCATCATACATTTTCATACAGTCTTTAAAAAGAAAAATGTATCACCTTTTTTACTAGGGTCTAAGGATAATCTTCCTTTAATAGGCATTCTATGCAAATTCCTGACTTTTGCATTTCTATGTAAGGCACAGACAATTCCACATCTTTTTCTTTCTAATTTAACTTTCAAGCACAGCTGAAAGTTCAGTTGAGTTCAATTATAAACAAACAATATATCATTTTTTTTCATGTAACTAAAACAAACTAATGCTCACTGACCAAATGATTTTTAATCAAAATGTCTTTGTCTGCAAGCAGGTTGTCTTTTCCGTGTTTATTGCAAGCAGTTAAAAGACACTTTTATTTATTCTAAATTCATTTTTGTCTGGGCACTTCAAAGAGGTTGAATTCTAGTGTCTTGTTTGCAGTTGGTACTTTCTTATGCAGCCCTGTCCACTTAAGGAGGAGCACCCTTGCTCTATTTTTATTTATATACATACATATATACACACATACACACAATCATAAGCTGACCTACAGGAAAGCTTGATAACTATTACATATGGAAAAACATAGGTTCACGAGGAAGTAAAAATATAAGCAAAATATGATTCTACCCCCATTAAAATGTCTTGCCTCAATCCTTAGTGTATTTTAGCAGCTAAAATAACACTGAAATACTGGACTACACCCATAAATACCTTATTTTGAAAGGAAAGCCAACAAAAGTATTACTGATAAATAACCATGGACTAATTTCCACATGGTTATGATAAGTTTGGAGTGACTCCCTTAACATGAAAAGAGGCTTAAAATCATCAGATGAGAATGTGGCTCAGAATCTGGCATTTTTAGCTTTCTTTGTAAGATCCTAGAAATATCTGCTTTATTTACACCAGAAAATACCTCCAGAGTCTTCAGATCTTGGTGTTACTTCCTTTTCTTGTATCTGATCAGTGGATATCACCTCAGAAAACCCCAGCATCTCAGTTCAGACTTCCAGCACTGGCTGGATCATGCTACAGAGTTCTGCATGATCAGGAGGCCCACCAGCTATAGATAGTCCCAGTCTCCTCTCAGTGAGGGCAGTGCCACTGTTCTCTGAGTGCTTTGCTTGGGGTAGATCTGGCAGGGCAATGTGGGTCTCAGAAACTTGTAAGTGAGTGAAGTAAACATGATAGACACAAGTCAGCACATAGGTAGAGAGATGGACAATTCCTCTAAGAATTCTCTTTTATTTCACTCTCTTTGATATCTCAACTGAATTTCTTTCCTTCATTTCATGTAATCACAGTTTGCTTGTTGGTTTGTCTCTTGCATACACTCCTTACAGGTGAAGGTTTAGTTCTAGATAGAGAAGAATAAAACACTGAGTTTTATATCCTGAATGTATAAAGCCTGATAATAAATCCACTGACACCCATTGAAAGAGTCCCACTGACTTCAGCTAACTCTGGACAGGCCAAAGTCTGCTCTTTTGAATAGTCAGTTCACATTTGCCATCACACCCAGGATCATATACTCACTCCATCATCCCTTTGTTTGGATAGTCTGTGTGGAATAGTGTTCAGCATGGGATGTCACTTCAGCAGAGAGCAATAGAGGACATTTAAAAAAAACACTGCTAGTAAAAATATGCCCCTGGGTGAGGCCTCTCAGGTCAGGCTAGTTTTCTGATTGAAGAAGTGAGGTATTATGTACTGACGTTAGCTGGAACAGAGCATATGCAGTCTCTTTTAGAGTTGTTCTTCCAAACATGTTACTGACATCTAAGCTCAGAATCTGAATAAACTGATGAGCAACAGGCTGTATTTCACATTTATGGTAGTTTTAAATTATCCACAAAGTGCTTTATCTATAAACATGACCGCAGACATAGTAATGCAGTATATCCAGAACGAAAGCTAGACTCAGCCTTAAAATAAAACAGAGACAAGGAAAGGGAAACCTAATATATTGGACCTGAACAAGCCATTACCTTCCACACATGTGGATAATCTTCCATCAAAATTACAGATCTCTGAGCAGCAGAAACTTGGCTTTTTTAGCCTCACATCACAAAAAAGGCTGGGTAATTTTTTGCAAAAAAGTTAATCTGGCCATGAGAATAACTGAACTTCCTTATGTTTGGGTTATCTGAACTCTAATTGTAAGCTCATTATCATTGTAACCTGCAGAAAACTCTTGCACCATTCTCCAGTTACAGGACAATGTGCGTGGAAAAAAAAACAGGATAAGGCAGCGGTGATGAGAACAGCAAAGTGCTCTTTTCCCTGGCAGGCTGGGAAATACTCTGGACACTAGCTACATGCAAGAACCAGAGAGTGGTTAGTCTCCGCTTCTTGTGGACCTCCGCTTCTCTCTCCTCTCTCACCATCTATAATGTAGGTTCCAGGTGCTTGTTAATTTTATCAGTTTGAAACTTTAAAGTTTTTTTGGTTTTTTTCTATTACCAAACATCTTGGTTGGTGGGAGCCTTCATCTTTCCTATGACGAGACACAGGCGGAGCCGAGAAACAAGTCCCTGAACAGTTACACTTTGGCATATGCAGAAACAAAGACTCATCTGTGCATTCACTACTTGTTCCTATACACATTTTTTTTATTATTTTGTTTTGTTTTGTTTTATTTTATTCTATTTTATTTTCTTTTTTGTTTGCATGTACATTGGGTAGTGCTTCATGCATGCAGTCATTTTAGATGTTGAGAAAAGATTATGTGAAAAAATAACGCTAAAGAAATTTTAAAGGGATATGTGGGAGAAAGAGGACAAGGCAAAGAAAACAGAAACAGCCTGAAGGAGACAGGGGAATGTCCAAGAGAGGTGAGGACTGTCAGTAAGTCTGCATGGATTGAGTACTTCACTAGGAGAAGCTGGGGAAATGCTATGGCATCCCAGAACAGCACATTTGTCTTAAGGACCTCTTGCTTATAAGGGTTTTATTTTATTTTTTTTTTGCTTCCCCCTGCCACATCTACCTCCTGGATATTTTCTTTTATCAAAGGAGCAGGCGTGTGATGTCAATATTCACACCACTCTGCAGCTTTTTTTCTAAAAACAGGGTTCCTCTCAGAAACAGTATCTGTATGTGCAAGCACAAACACAAACACATCTTTCCTAGCCAGATACAAAGAAGTAACTTCAGCTTCCAGCTTTACACATGCCAACCATATCTCTGCATACTGTGCCCAAGTTCTTTCCTTTCCACAATTACTTGACTTAGGTTTTCCCCAGCCATCATGAAAGGCTGGATGCTCAGTAGGTAAAACCAAAATGCCTGTTCTTTACTCTTTCCTAAGGATAGCTTGTTCAGGGTGTTCTTGTGGACAGCCCATGCATCTTATTTATGTACATCCTGTTTTGCAACAAGAAAACCCTGCTGCACGGATAAATAAGCTGGTTGAATATTGACTGATTGAATATTGAGTGTCTTTTTTCTTCATATCTTCCTCCTCTCTCTTTTGTCATCTCATCCTCTTTTTTCTCTCCTCTTGCACACTCTCTATAGGGCAAAAAAAAAAAAAAGGAAAAGAAAAAAAAAGATGCCTTCAAGATTCCTTAAGTCTTTGTTGGCAGGACTTGTAGTTTCTGGTGCAGGTGTGCAGGAGACTTTCTCCGTGTCGTCGCCACAGCAACCTGCCTGTCTAATCTGCTGAATATAAAAAAGAAACAGACAGAGAAAAGCCATCCACCCCCTTCTGCTCCATCCATGAGCCCAAAAGAAGGATATCGTTTCCAAGCATTCCTCATAATTCCCCAGCCATTGCCCAGGCAACAGCCACAAGGAACTGGCGGGCCTTGTGGAGAGAAAGCAGTCCCTGTCTGAAGTTCATTGCACCACCAGCACCGAATGCCTCCCTCCCCCACCTCATGAGTTTCCACTCTCCTTCTTTCCCCTTCACAAACGATTCATGTATGTGCATGCACACACATACTTGCACAACTAGAGCTTAGATCCGTGCAGGTTGCTCATGCCTTCCTCACCTTGCAGTAGGTCGGACCATGAGCACGTGCATTTCATCACCTTTGACTTTATGTGATCTCCTGTTCCCAGCATAAACACCAGGAGAGGCCAAAAGAACATTTCAAAACTGTCATTGCAGGAATATTTATTCTGAAATGACCCCGTGTCCCTTCTATTGTGTTTAATGATTCACTGTTGCCAAAAACAAGGTAAATGTTAGATCTAACTTTGTAAAAGTTCAGCCTCCCATAGGAAAAATCTAAGAAGTTTTACATTACATGGTAATTGTTGAACTTAGCAGCCAGATACTGTAGTGATAGATGCTTCTGAAATGCCAGCTGGGAAGTCAGCATAAGCATTTGGGAAAGGTTATAAAAAGAGGAGTTTGGAAACCTTTGAAGATATTTAAATCTACAGTCACCTTTCAGATGGGCCGTGTTGCTAGAAGTGTGTTTATCGGCTAGAGAAAGGACTGGTGAGAGAATTCTCCTTATCAAAGCTCATGGTTAAAAAAACAGTCCCTTGCAGTTTCAGTTATGACAGCTGTTTCTGGGATATGAAGAGGTTTTTCAGAGCTGTGGGCTCTCTATCCCCTGTATCCAGCAATGAAAGCTCTCATTTGTCTTCCCACCGTCATGTTGATGCAGCTGGGCTTGATGCTGCTTACCTCAGCACTTTTTTTTTTGTTAAAAGACAGAAGGCTTACATGTGATCCCAGCCTTTTCCTATCAAATGACACTCAGCTAGTGGTTTTGGTGACTTATTTACTGGCACGAACCCAGTAAAAACAAAAATGAACGTTCACAACTAATAAATCCTCAAGTCCTGATAGCTTCAGCTACATTGGTAGGATTACATCAAACTATCCAGACTGATATCAGCACTCCCTGGGAACCTGAATCCTAGCAAGTACGGGTGGATGCCTATTGTATCCTCTATGCATTCACATGGGCTGTATTCCGATCATGTAATGTACAGGACAGTTAATGTGCACAGTCCTAGAAAGGGGATGTGCGTTAAAAAAGAAGTTATCTTCTTCCCTCTTACTTGTTGCATTTATTTGGACACTTTTTGTATAAACTAAATAGCATGAGAACATTAATAACCTGTGTAGCATAACAGCATAAATTCTGCCAGAGAGGCTAGACAGATGGGAAGGGAGTTTCTATCTCTCTCAGCGCAGTGAAGGACACCATTTTACTGCAGTCAGAAGGCTGAAAATGTCTAGCCAATGCAACTGTATGCTGTGCACTGCCGTATACAGACTGAGGTCATCCCCTCTGTAACATTATAGGAAGTGAAAGCATTCCTTCAGTGCACTGATAATAACATTGCTTAGCATTGCATTCCTTTTTCTGATCACTGTGACTTCCTGATAGAGCTAAAGTATAATACTTCCACTGGTGACAGGACCCTGCCCTCTAAACTTTTGATATGGCTCCCCATGAAATCTTTTCACACTGCTGCTCAGGAGGGATAGTGCTGAGTGATTGTGCTTACAGCAAAGACTATTTCTGTTAACTTGCAGGCATGATTCATTCGGCAATGGATTGAACAGCCCAGGGTTTGGTCAACTAGGATGTAGACTCCTGGACTCAGGCATGGCTTAAGACAGGGAGCTGATTGACGGCATTTCACAAGAAAGTAACTACTTGAAACACATAAAATGCAGCCTAGCTTTTTTGCTGTCCAGCAGGGTTTACTACTTCCTTTAATTTCCTTCTCTTCCTTGTGACAAAAAAATAAAAAAAACCAAAAACAAACAAACAAACAAAAGCCAAAACCACCCCCCCCAAAAAAAAACAAAAAACACAACACCAAAAACAACCAAAAAAACAATCAAAACACAAACCAAAACACAAACCAAGATTACTGTGTGTACAAACCAAGTACTGGCGTTGAGGTGACTTGTTCTCCACACTTTATGAAGACAAACCAAAACCCCCACCAATGTACAGAGGAAGCCTTTCTTACGTTCCTAGGATATGTCTAGCAATGGACAAAGTCTGAATGTTAGTGCTGCTATCACAGAAAGACATATGTGACGAGCAAAATGCTGGGGAGAAGAAATGAGGCAATCATTTGGTGCTGTGTCTTCTAGAACAGCTGTGTGGGAGGTGTGTAAATGAGGTTTCATTGAAGTGGAAAGTACAGGAATTACTCTAGCTCTGACACGTGTTTTTAACACAGAATTCTTGATAAAGCAGGCATCCACCACCCTGCGACATCCACTTACCTGATCAAAACATGAAAGTGTTAAAAGAAAGAAGGTATCATGGAAAGAAAGGTAGTTCTGCTGTTAACTTTGACAGTCAGGAGACAGCAATTCAATGTCAATAGCTGCCACAGGTTGCCTGCATGACCCTAATTACATCAAATCACTTAATCTTGTGTTGGCTCCATTTCCCATCTGCAACAGAAGAACAATTCTTTGTCAGACATTATTTATTTTCTCTTCAATTTAGACCGTAAATTTAGTCTTTTGTTTATTTAGGCTTCAGGATAATGATTCATGCTTAAGTGTCTGCATAGTGCGTTACAGATTGGAATTCTAATTTCCTATGGGATATTTACATAAGACAGATTTTTCAAAATTTAAAAGTAGGAAATCTGTTGAAATCTTGTGCAGCAGAAAATAGATACTGTCATGCAATTAAACATAGAGTAATTTGAGGAAGATACTTTTCTGCCACATGGTACAGCTAAAGTCGTAACAAGTTGTGTGATTTCCAGAAATTATTTACAAGTGTGAATAAAGTTACTGCAAAAGCAGAACTCTAACAGTCTAAACCAAATCCACAGTAAATTATTTAGAATTATTTCTTAAATAAACTTTTTCTTAAACTTCTTAGAGTTTCTTTCTTCTGCTTGCTCCAGGTTCATCCAACATTTCATCTGCCTTTGGGAATCAGCTTCCTGTAGGAAAATAAGAGGCTTGTTTTCTTTTAAGCAAAGGAAAAATACTGACTTTTAATAATCGAAGAAATAGAGATATGTGTGTTCACCTCTGGGGATGAGCTGTATACAGGATGTTACAAATGCTACGATACACTCCTCAGGTGCTCAAAACTGCATGCTCTTCAATGGAGAGGTGTTTATACTACGGGGAGCACAGCCACTTCATATTTCTGCAGACAAAAGGCATGGCGTTTTAATGCTAGGGATTTGATATTGCTAAAAGAAAAATATCTAGCCCTAGGTTCTTTTTAACATGTATGCCATGTTGTGAAATTTCAGCATGTTTACTGACCACTGCAGGTGCTACTGCTTATCTGGTAAAAGAGGTCTCATACTTTCAGCATCTGTGTCTGTTGTACTAATATCCATTTATATCTTCATTTTATTGTGTATAGCAGGCCTACACAGCTGTTAGAAAGAAGAGACCCAGTCCTACCTTTATACTCCTTTATTATTCATGACATGAAAGTGCACAGATTCAAATCCTGCTTGCCTATTTTGAGATAAAGAAAACAATGGTTTCTATTCCATTGACAACACTCCAGCCAGAAAAGCGGAAAAATGTTATTTTTTTCTTTCATCCAGCGTTCTCTTGTTTTCAATTACATGCAATTAGACTTCTATAAAGAGTAATGTGGAGCCAGGGAATAAAGCTGTTTAACAGCCACATCCTTATTCAGCAAAGCATCCATAGACTTCAATGTCAGGAGTGATCATTGTGTTCATCCAGGCTGACAACACACATCACTGGACTTCCTTAGAAGTCCTTGATTAATTGAAACAGGTTGTATGCTTGGGCTCAGGATAGATGATTATGCAGAACATTAATTTATCACTAGAAGACGCATCTCCGCAACCTTCATTTAACTGGAAAACTAACACTAACCAGTACATCAAACAGGTACTTTTATTAATCCAAGGGAAGGATAGAAGCTAACAGTGTACCAGCATTAGATATAACAGTAATAACTCTTACAAAGCATATCTGCTTTTCAGGATCTATAAAAGTGGAACATTAGTTTTACTAATGTTTTGTTCCCCTTCTTATTTTTCTTTCTCGTGAGTGATAATCCCCTTCTTTTTCTCTCCTCAACTGTAGATTTAGTTGAGAACCTGGATGCAACATTTTCTAAGTAATATGGGCCAAGTCCAGCCATACATCAAAGTCCCGCCATATGTCAAAGTCCCAACCAGACCCTCTAAAGCAGCTCATGTATAATACTCTAGGGAATAAGAGGATGCAGACTCCTGCCAGGTTACCTTATCTTCCCTAGGTTGGTTCAGACCAGGCAGAAACTGATTTCCGATGAACTGTGAAGGTAATGCCCTAGACTCGGAGAAATACAGTATCCCACAGAAAATAGTAGTACATTATACTTTTCTGATCTTTCTCTTTACACATTATGCTAGGAAGAAATATGATTTAGATCTAGGTGTACTAAAATCTCCAGTCATCGAATCTCTGCACCTCAATAAGTCACTGCACCTAAATAAACATTGGCAGTGTACTCAAAAAAGAGCTATAATTCTGCACCTGCAGTTACTGGAGGTCAATGAAAAGTCTGCATTGCCTGAAAGCCTTGTTTTCTATCAATCATAGGCAGACAGTACTGCATTTTTGTCCTTAAGTGCTTATTCAGCAAAAACATAGATACAGACAGGAAGAAATCATTTAGAGAGCCTGGCAAAACGAAAAACGTAAGCAGAATTAAACAAGAAAATAAAAAACTGCTTTATATATGCAAATTCCCAAGAAATTTCTTCAGACAAAAAAAAAATACTCATAAGGGGAAAAGTCAGAATATTAAATACATATAAATATGTGGCTAGTAAGTATAAATACACAAATACTGAACTATGTTCTTTCCCAAAAGCAAAATCCTTCTCCAGTATGCAAAGTGCAAATAGTGCCTACCTAACTTGCTAAGGAAAAAATAGGAATTTCTTTTATATGTCAAATACATAGAATAAATCAAGAACAACTTGGCACTTCAGCTTTCTTTTTTATTTTATTTGGAGGTTTTTAAGTCTACAGAGATGGGTGGGCTCAATTACAGAGACAAAACTCTCTAACTAGTATCTAAGAGATACAGAAGAGTTCCTTACCATCTGTCTCACAGCAATCCTACGCTAAGTTGTACATTCCTTGGTTACTTTTTGTAGCGGGATGCAGAACATACTTGTAGTTAAAGAGTGATTCAATTTTAAGGAGTCTCAAATCAAGTCCTTGGTCCAATGCCACACAACTCCTGTGTGGTCTTGGATGTTTTTCTTGATCTCTTTGTATCCCAGTTGTCTATTTGTATCGGAGAGGGATAACAGACTTGGTCTCTCACCCTGACTCTGTCATTCCTAGTTAGACTATAAAGTCATCAGGAAAAACATTTCAGTGTTTGCTTGGATGACTAATAAAATAGGGTCTTGCTCTTAGTCCGGGCTGTCAGACAATGTAGCAGTTCATGTTATTATTACTATTATTATTATCAGCATCATTGCTATTACTAGTTTGACTTCATGGCTGTTCAGTCAGACACCACTGAGTTGTTGCTTTGCCTGTGGAGATAAGTGCTTTTTTTCCACACAACAATCTGTCTGACTTACTGAGAACAGGTCTTGATCTCAGTTAGCCCTGCTCATTAGGATAACAAAGACCAATATAAGTTAAAGGCTATAAACATAAACATAATATTCACAAGGTTAGCCAGTGCTTAAGGTTGAACAATAAAGATAAGACTATGAGCTTTTCCACAAAAAAATTACCTTTTTTCTCATGAAGCATAAAGACATTACTTTTCTCTGTTGTTCATCCTTCTGTCACTTCTGTCACTAAGGTACACCAAATGTATAATTTTCAAAGTGTATCTCTACACCAAAAGAAATCATGAAAAGCCACTGTTCATCCATTTTCTCCAGGATTAGAATACAAACACTGAATGTTGAAATATATCTCTGAAGTATTAAATCTCTAAATTATAAGGTCAATGTACATACCTAAAGACTTTTATCTTTAGTGATTTTTGACTACCATCTGTCCTGGGTTCAGCAGTAGCAGTCATTTTTCTCCTTCTTAGTAGCTGGTGCGGTGCTGTGCTTTTGACTTTCAGCC
>WYDI02017791.1:0-24540 GCA_009867235.2 Psittacus erithacus | reverse complement strand
ATTGTAAACATTCTAAGCAGTAGCTACAAACATTGGTATTATCAGTACTGTTCTCAGGGTGAAAGTTAGAAACACAGTGCTGCACCAGCCACTAAGAAGGAGAAAAAATGACTGCTACTGCTGGACCCATGACAGTAATATAGTTGTGTGTCACAAAAATGTGTGTCACATTGCAATAAAACCTATAATAAAGACAGGATCTGCATCTTTAAGGTAACATCAAAAATATATAATTAATTGACCAAATTCTTTAGGCAGTCAGCTCATCTTCTCTGCAGGACTTGCTATGCAGATATTTCTTTCTCTTTATAACATTTTTCATAATCTATACAAATCTGTAATAACACTTTGTAGGGTTTTAATTTGATGCTGTTTCTACGTATTTTTATTTAGCCATAATTTCTGTTTGGCTGTAAAATAAAAGGTAGCTACATATTGTTCTCCAAGGTATATTAGTGTTTCTTTAAGAAGGAAAGGACATTTTCATTATCTTTGCTGTCATAAACTTTTAGGTGGCTTCTGAAGTATTTCTTTCAAAGTTGAGGATGAACCAGTACCTTACTGGTACGCTTTAGTTTGACAAGTTTTTTTGCTTATGGATCAGAATTTTTCTGGATTTAATTTTATAAGGAATTGAAAATATTCTCAAGTTGTTGTGGAAAAGCTAACTAAACATTGGTATTCAGACATAGGACTCAGTCGACATTGAAAGAGTTTTAAGTGCTTTCATTTTGTTAGATTAGATTAGCTTCAAAAATAAGACATTTTCTTTGAAGATCTTTAGAGCTTTGTAGTGAGCTGCCTTAAAGAGTGAATTAGGCCATTGATTCACTTTTAGTAGGCTTTAGTGCATTTTTGGAAGAGGTTAAGAAATCCACTTATGTAGGTGTGCATAGTTATTATGTGGAAAATTGCCCCAAAATCCCTCTTGGATCTTTCATACAGTCTTGTGGCTAATACCTCAGTGGTGTAGTACCATGTGCCACAGCAAAGAAAGTGAACTGCTTGTAGTCTACCTGGTGACTGATCTTGAACCATGAATCTTCTTTTTCTGTCATACAGTTATGCAAGATGCTAAGGAGGCCAGAAATAAATAATGACTTTCTTCAAAAATACGTACCTATAAATATATGTATAGCATAAAAATTGGCTCCTGTGTCATAAGGGCTTTCTGGCATTAGATTTTATTTGCCTTAACTTACTGCAAATTCATATTACAAATATAATTAGGGCTGACTGTCTACTATGTATGTACAGAATGATCACCTCTTGTGTACAGAGATTCATTCCTTTCTGCACAATGAATTTCAGAATTATACTAAAGCCCTTTTAAGACTTTGTGTGGTAGTGACTAATCTCATGGTTTCCATCTGAAGCAGTGGTGTCATTCCTACATCCTACCCCAGAGGAGCCTCAGCTCTAGCTCTGAATGAATCTTTTCTCCCTGACTGTCCCTTTCAATCGCTTTTTTCTTTTTTTTATTGTTTAGTAGGATGCAGATGTGTATGGTAGGCTAGTTTTTTAAAAAATAGTATGCAAAAGGGAGTTACTTTGTTAAGATATTTGAGAAGCTTTTACAAGTTCTCATTTGAAGGATATTGTCTTTGCAGTGTTTAAATAATATATTTACAAAATAATGTTTTCAATTGTAAGTATTCTTTTATCGAGAAATATCATTGATCATATTATCTTGGTACTTACCATGGACATTTTTAGACGTCTTTATCACACTGTTCAAAATGGGAAATTTTTAAATTTAGGCTGTTACGAACACAGTCATTTATATGAAGTCTTCAAGTGGTATAAATAAAGAAGGACATCTTAAGAGTCCAGTTCACTGCAGTTTCAGATTGTGTAAATTTAAAGTATATTCTTATCTCCTATGTATGCAATCAAATTACCCTGAAATATACTGCCAGATGAATTTATAATATTCCAGAACTCACAGTAATTTGCTTTTGCATAGTCAATAAAAAAATAGCTTGTTCTTTCCATTTCCTGGAATTAAGCTACTTTTCTCATATGACGTTATTTATGTAGTAATATAGTCTACTTGTTTGAATGTTGCAATAATATCTCCTGGTTTGACAGCTGACCTTCTTGGGGGTAGAGGAAAAAATATTTGTTAGACTCTTCTATAACTCCACTACAAAGATATCTAAATTCTATGCTTGTACATATTAACTACAGATACTTTCCATTAGTTTTACACTGCCAACTTGTGTCTCAATTTTCTCTTGAAGTGGCTGAGTAAACTTGCTGCAATTTCTTTTCTGTTTGCTGCAAAACATACTTAATGTTGCAAATGACTCCGACCACTAGGTAGCTGGAAAGAAAAGTTGAGTAAGAGCAATACAGGGAAAACAATGCAATAACTTGTAAACTCAAAAGGGTGTCTTACATCTGAGGGAGGCTGAGAGGTCATCAAAAGCACTGAATAAGTTAACTTAATTAGAGCTGTAATTGAATACAAAATACCTATTTTGGCTTGGAAGGCTTTGCAAAAGGAAAATCTTCAACAGGCAGCAGGCAACTGAAATCTCTCATGGCTCATTGAAGTGCATCAGGCTGCGAAAGTTCAAAGCTAAGGAAGGAAAGCAGTAAGTTTGCCATAGTGGGAATAGTGAGCAAGACATCTTTGGCCAATGTGAAATGTTACTGTAGTGTTAAAATTCTCAACCATTGCAAAACCTACCAGTTTTGGTAAATTAATCTCATATTCAAGGAGCAGGATTGGTGACTACAAATTCAGACCACTGGATTCTTTTAAATACAAGTCCAGTATTCTGGTGTTAGGAATTCTAGTTATCTGCTTTTATAAATAAGTAAGTATTCTCAACGTGATTTACAAATGAAAAAAAAAAGATGCATCATTTCTTTATGCATGGAGCCAGAGAATGACTAGGTACTGGCTGATCTCTAAAAGCAGAGCAGATGAGGATCTAAAAATGATGAAAATGTGTATGGGTTTTTTTTTCTTTTTAGGTTTTTTGTTTTTTGTTTTTTTTCTTACTTTCAATAATTTGAAGCAATCTTTTTAAAAATACACTGTTGACATCAAAAATCTTTAAAACGCTTGGTGTCATGGTTGTAAAAGGCATGTTAATCGTTTTAAATTTAGCTCCATTTTCAGAAGTGATACTGGCAGAAAACATGAGACTGTATTTTTATTTTTATCATTTCAGAAAAATTAAGTCAGGGTATTTTAGATGGCTCTAAGGATTGTTGGTGCTTAGGGTCTTCTACTGACAAGTCATTTTGATTTGCAAGTCAGGTACATGTTAGCTGTGCTCTAAACATTCCCTGTGTATGGTAACGTAGAAATTTTGTTAGTTTTAAAGCTGTTTCATACTAATAATAAGTCTTTATAACAGAAGAAAACAAAAAGAGTGACAGCAAAAGCCCTTCGTATGTTAAAAGAACAGGTGTATGCTGCTTGACAGAAGGGTTTTATCCTGGGACTACATTTCTAACACTTGTCAACAGTTTACTCCTAGGAGTAGTTGTGCATGGAACACAAACATGATTGATGTTAGTTTGAGTTTTATCGACTTGGTTACATGTTGTAAATACCAATATGCAACTTTGTAATATCCTCCTGTCTTATCTTATTTTTTCTGATGCTACCTGGCCTATTTTTGTCCAAATAAATAAAGCTTATCTCATAGAGAAAGGATTGCGAATTTTACTGTTGCTTTGGTCAGAATTAGCAGTAGATTTGTCAACCCAATTACTCTAAAATTGGACAGAGGCAAAGTGGTGTGGTATGTCAATCATTTACTGTTTTTTCTTTCAGTTTTACAACTCGGTGTCCTTCAGGGAAGCTGTTACAATCTTCATAGTCTTCTGAATTGCCGAGTACGATTTCCTATTACTACCTGTTGCCAAGACTGTGGAACTGGAAGAAAACTTTTAATAGTTTTAAAATGTTTTTCTTAGAAAATGAGCATTGCATTTTGAACTACTGCTTTAAAAAGCTACTAATAAAGCTAATTTAAAAAAAAAACAACCCAAACAACCCAGGGTAAAGGAAATTTGCATTTCAGACTCACATTTCATTGTAATTTTGACTTAATGACTTGATTGCACACAGCTGTCTTAATATATTGGGTTTGCTCTCAAATTGTATACTAAGCCTGACCGCAGTGCTGTTTTGTGTATACAGTGTGTCAGTGTAGTCCTTGCCAGAAGAACATTTCCATATTACAGCACTGGAGTAGGATTGATGACGGGCTTCTTCACTGTGGCCTTTAGCAATAAATTAAGATTAGCACATTGTCCAAGGATGAGATTTGTCTGAAGGGCTTGCAATTCCTTCCTACAGTTAAATTTATCACAGGGCTTTCATACAGTTGCTTCTCTCCCTGAAAGGTTTGTTTATATTTCAGCCTAGGCAGATAAAAAAGATAATACGGAGGATTTCCTTTTTTTTTTTTTCTTTTTCTTTTTTGCCTGGACTTTTGACTTATTTAGCAGAATTGTCTATGTTTTGATGTTAAGAACACAATGTTTAGTTAAATTTGTGTAAGAAGGGTGAATTTCCACTGTATGGCATTAAAAGAGCATTAATAATCCAGCTCAGACTTTTAAGTTTTTCTAAATTCCAGCAGTTGTGTGAGAAATAAAGCAAGAGTCTGCTATCTTTTAGGTTTGAGCTGAAATCCTGCTAACAAAACATACAAAATACCTTTTTTGTTAAAGCATGGGTAAAGCGTGGCCAGCAAAGAATGAATCTTCTGAACTTGCACGCCTTAAAGTGTATTTGGGAATAGAGAATAGTAAAATTATTATACAGGAATTAACCAATGTGCCTTCCATTGAAAACAATGCTAAAATAAAACTAAGTGGATGGCTTTTGCAGAATAAGAGCTGTGGGGGTGCCTATTTTAAAGATTTATATTTGTATGACTTCCTGTCTTCTCTTTTGGGCTTGCAAAATGGCCTTCATTTGGAAGCAGTCACCAAATGTCATTTCCTCTGTGCTTAGAGAACTCAAATAAATGGTGTTTCACATATTAGATCATAGTTTCATTATTTATTTTGTAAGCAAATGTCTGTTGTCCCTCAGAGCTCTGATTTGGGTGGAAGTCAGTATATTCATCAGTTTGCTTACACACAGTGAATAGCAATATACAAGCTTGCAATTTCCTTCCTCCTTTATTAATACTTGCAGTTACCTGGATTATTAGACTATTTTGTGCGAATAAAATAATCTTCCCTAGCAGAGAGAGGAATGTTAGTTAAATGTCACTTTGATCAGAACCCATCATACCTATTTAACATCCTCATCGATGACATGGGCATTGAGATTGAGTGCACCCTCAGCAAGTTTGCTAATGACACCAAGCTGTGTGGTGTGTTCCGCATGTTTGATGGAAGGGATGCTGTAAGGAGCGACCTTGACAGACTTAAGAGATAAGCCTGTGTGAACCTCCTCAAGTTCAACAAGGCCAAGTGCAAAGTATTGCACATGGGTCAGGGCTGTCCCAAGCACAAATACAGGCTGAGTGGAGACTGAATGGAGAGCAGACCTAGGGAGGTGACTTGGAGGTGTTGAAGCTCAACATGACACAGCAACATGCACCTGCAGCCCAGGAAACAACCGTATGCTGGGCGGCATCAAAAGAAGTGTGACCAGCTGGTCAAGGGAAGTGATTCTCCCCTTCCACTCTGCTTTTATTAGACCCCATTTGGAGTAGTGGTTCAGCTGCGAGGGTCCCCAACATAAGGACATGGATCTGTGGGAGTGATTCCAGAGGAGGCCATGAAGATGACCAGAGGGCTGAAGCGCCTCTCCTGTGAAGACAGGCTGAGAGAGCTGGGGTTGTTCAGCCTGGAGAAGGGAAGGCTTCGAGGAGACCTCTGAACAGCCTTCCAGCTCCTAAAGGGGCCTACAAGAAAGCTGTAAAGAGAGGAGCACATGTAGTGATAGGACAAGGGGTAGTGGCTTGCAACTGGAATAAGGAAGATTTAGATTAGATATTAGGAAGAAATTCTTTACTGTGAGGGTGGTGAGGCACTGGAACAGATTGCCCAGAGAAACTGTGGCTGCCCCATTCCTGGAAGTGTTGGGTAGGGCTTTGAGCAGCCTGGTCTAGTGGAAGGTGTCCCTGCCTGTGGCAGGGGGAGTTGGAACTAGATGATCTTGAAGGCCTCTTCCAACCCAAACTGTTCTATGATGCAATGTGGTGAAACAGGCGATAAAATCTGCCAGTTGGTCTAATTGAATAAACAAGATAACATTTTCAGTCATGTCTTGCTTTCCAGTTATGTGACCATAGAAATGAGTTTATAGTTTAATTATCTAGGTGATAAACTGCCAGAAACTATCTGACAATAACATAAATGCAAATAAGTGTTGTTAGTATTGAAATAAAACTAAAGAATTAAAATACTTGCTGACTCAGAACTACCATGGTTGTTTGGGCTTCTTTTAGATTTATTGGCAAAATTGACCAGTAGAATTTGTTGTGTAAAATTGTGACAATTTTCCTAATTTACCCTTAGTTCCAGTATAATTCTTCCATGTTTGAATTTTAGTGCTTTTCAGATATATTACGTACAGGAATTCTTGAACATGCAGACCAGTAATGGGTCTGCAAGTAATTTTGCATTTTTAAAACTCCAGATTCTTAGAGTGTGGAAATGTTCCTTTGACAATGTTATAAGTTTAAGATGTTAAATGAGAGAGTTTGAACTCTTGTTAAAATTGAAGATTAAATGGGAGATTTAATAGGGTATGGGATAGCTTATTTCCTGTCTGGTAGTACATAGAGGTGTTCTTAGCATGATGCTGAACCCATTTACCTCTGGCCTCCTTCGCATTCACCTTCAGGCTCCTACATACTAAAACAGGCTGCATGTATACAGCTGGACATGTCGTCTTCTATAGTCATTCAGGATAGCTGAAATTTTTCACACCAAAAAGCAGCTTGAAATTAGAATTTGTTGTTTTTTGAAAAATGTGTATGTAAAGCCATGTTTTAAAGTTTCTCCACTAATTCACTCAGATATCTGTTATGGTTTGCATTCTTAATCTCACTTTATAAAAAGAAAGTCTCTGTAATATTGTGCTATGTTCTGGCAGCCTGCTTAACTGTATTTGGCAGTTTGTTTTGGTTCTGGTGCAGCTCACTAGCTGTCTAATTAAAATGGGGGGTACCATGATATGTGTCTTGTCTCTGAAACTGATAGGGATGATGAAAAAGGCTGTGAAGAGGACTAATTATTTTTCAACAACCAAAGCTTGTCAGTTGAAATCTTCTTTGGTTTTCATATTTCTGAAGTCATTAAAATGCTCAGAGAACAAACATTTAATATGAGACTAAATGTCATGAGTGTGAATTTCTTCTGATCTAGTCTTTCTGTACCATCTTCCATTCTTTGCATATTGAAGAGAGCCGTGCATAGAGAAACTAATATAATTCTCTACTTTTCTTTTTATTACTTTATTATTATGATAAGAAAAGCCTGTCAAATTTTTGAACTGTTATGCTCCTCTCTTGTGTTGTTCCCACTGATTATAGAGGGACTCGTGCCATTAGTCATTGGCTGTTGTAGAAAGTTCTGGGGAA
The DNA here is from genome assembly GCA_009867235.2 of Psittacus erithacus. Lineage (NCBI taxonomy): Eukaryota > Metazoa > Chordata > Aves > Psittaciformes > Psittacidae > Psittacus > Psittacus erithacus. Next base: position 16,966 of record WYDI02017791.1, on the reverse strand, counting down.
AGCATTGGTCCTTGTACACAGAAGAGTGGGTTCCGGAGAAGCAACTTGTGTTCTGTTGTGTGAGGCAGATCCTCATTGGATTATGATCTCTGGCTTCCAGATTAGAGTGGTCATTCCTTGTCTCAGGAGCCACTGAACCAGGCTCAGGTGTGGATGGGCTCCAGCTAAGGTAGAAGTCTTAGATTTCTAAATCATAAATGTGTATGTGCAGAGAATTTGTTCTAATTTCGTGTATCCTTCTTAAGAACAGCACTGCAGGACTTAACCACCTCTTAGTTGAGGGAGGAATCAGATAAAAATACCCAGGAAAGAGCAAAGCAGGTATCTTATTTTACTTTCATTCCTTGTGACAGATTTTCTGTTGCATTTGGGGGGGGAGGGGGGGGGGCGGAATAAAAAAAGGAGATAAATTGTTACACTAGATTTTTGTTTGTTTTTTGTTAAGGCCAGTATCAGCCTGTCTGTATGTTTTCCTTATTTTGTAGTTTTTAATAGATCTTTCTTGTAATTATCTTGGGTGTCTTCATTATTGGGCATCCAGCTGACAGGTTTTGGTGGACTCAGTTTCGGGGGCTTCCAGATTCAGAGTCTTTCAAAGGTATCTGAAACAAAGGATGCTTAAAATAGTCATCTTTGCATTCATGGATCTCACTGCATTTGTGTTCTAGTGGTTTCAGCAGGACAAAAATGATCTTATAACCTATTGATGGGGGTGCACTAGTCACATCAGTTTCAATAATTATAAGTACAATATACTAATACAAGTTAAAGGGCAATACAAAATTATTTTCAATACGAATGTTGGTCCTTTTTCAGCACTTGATGCACTTTTGAAGAACTGCTATCTTTCTGTATGAAAGGAAAGCTGCTTTGATTTTCAGAAGTCTGTTGAAATACTTCTAGTGTAAAAATAGAGTATCCTACAACTGTTATGCTGTGGAATTGCCATAAATATCACACAGATCATTTCTAATTGGGTTACCATTTTCTGTAAAGTTTGCATTTCTAAAAGTTAAGGCAGTGCTTTGAGAAAGTGAAATATCATAGAAGGCAGATCATAATACTAAACAGTTTATTCAAATAGATTTTCATGGTGCCTGCTGTCACTCTTTGTAGAATTACTGTGAAGATGCTTCCATATGGTATAATGGTTTTCCCCTGTGTAATAACATCCTGAAGTGTGGAAGTACTTACCTCCTATTTTATAGATAGAAATTCTGAAAAAGGAAGGTTTAAGGGTTTTATTGAAGGTTACTTAGAAACTATGTTGTGTGAAACTGTGCATGTCACCCAGACCTAGGTGCCATTTCAAACACTTATATGCTCTCCAGAGTCCACTTGTTCTGGGTTTTAAACTTATTCTGAATCCCTGATTTTCAGATATCTCCTAAGATCCCTTATCGAGTTCTGTTTCCTCATCTGTTAAACAGGGAGACTACTGTAATTGTTTCATTTGATTTATTTTTTGAGGTACTTGTAAGTATAGTTGTATGTCTACAATGTCTTCAAAAAATACAACTCTCTCCACAGACATACTGAATGAAAAAGTTTAAATCCATCAAATCCAATAAAATAGATTCTAATTTATTTGGAAAAACTTTTAATTTGGTAAATACAAAATTTTGCAGTTCATTGCTACATCCATTGAGCTGCTTAAAATTTTGCTGAAATTCTAGGAAAAAAATACTTTGAGTCAAAATCTGTATATTGAAGTTCAGCTCCAATGAAGAAATTATGTGGCAAATCTGTATTTGTTTGTAACTAGAAAATTCATCTGTGTTGTGTTGTGGGTAGCAGATAGTAAGAAAGGGTTCTTATAGGTAATGTGGAAAAATGAGAATTTAGCCAGTGCTTTTTGTGGAATTTTGTGGTTTTAAGTGCTTACCATTGCTAAAATGTTCCTTTTCTCTAAATTTAGAGAACACCATGAAGAATCCAACTTGAATAAGACTTAAATTACAGGTTTTTTTCTTATTATAGAACTATATTTAAGGTACAGGATAGATGGGATACTTCTAGAAAATCATACAATATGTGGCAAAGCTAACTAAATCCTCTCTTGATCCAAATCCTCCATGTTGTACTTCCATCAGCCAATTTATATGGAACAGGGGTTGTACTGTGGTATGATTCAAGGTATTTAAAGCTGTGTTATATTTGTCTTGAACCTGAAATATCAACCAATGAAATAGTGTTTTTATACACCGTAAAGGCCTGTGGTTTGAATCTTTGTAGCATGCTGAGAAATAGGTTTTATGGTGCTGGACAATTATTTATGTTTCTTAGAAGTACTTTCAATCTGGACTTGCTTGTTTTTTTTTTTAACAGCAGCATTGACGTTTTGTTTTAACCTTCTAGATACACCACAACTGTTGAAAACAGAATTCACAATCAAGTTCAGCTTGAAACAGTAGCATAAAAGTAGGGGGGAAATAACTTAAAAAAATGATGCTGAATTTGGAGGTTTGGCCTCTGGACTTTTCTGATCTGCTTCATTTAGTCTGAGTTTGTCAAACTTCAAGTTAAGCATCTTTTAAAAATTAAACCAATCGGCTTCGTATCCGCAGTAATGGAGACAACCTTGTGCTGGGTGGGGTGATGCACATCTCACTGGTTATATTTTTTCAGATGTGCTTAGGTTCTAAATAAAAGCTTATTAACAATACTTTTTTCATATAGATACCAATACCTAGCACAACCAATGCTATTCATGTATTTATTTTCAGTTGTGCTGCAGTTAGCCTGAATCCTTGCATGTAAATTCTATGTCATCTGTGTTATCTGAGCTGTAGCTTGTGTATGAGATCATTCTTTCTGTTTTTGAAAGGATCTCTCCATCTTTCTAACATGACTACTGGACAGGAATTTGCCAAAACCTGAAAATAATGGCAGTATTTCAGCTCTTTTATTAACAATTCAAAACCTTCAGTGGCCGATAAAAATGCTTAGCCTGTGTCCAAGCTGTTACATGTTTGGGGATACATGTATAAAATAAGAAGCTGCCAAGAATCCTTTTAAGTCAGATAAGTAATTACAAACCTTCACCTCAGTCTTCTGACTTATTCTGTTAACTTCAGTAAAACCTTCTTTAAAGCAACTGGCCAAACTCCCAAGAATAAATTCTTTATGCTGTGTAGACCCTGAATACTTCTCTGGTAGCTTTGCCTCCAGTCAGTAAAACACAGAAGATGGGAGAAATTTTGCCTTTGCAGAGTCATCTGGGTCATTAAATCTAGATAATCTTCACTTGGATAGAGTTAGAAATCTTTGCCACTGGGCTTTAGAAACAGCTGTTAAGTGTGTCTGATATCTCTCAACATTTCTGGTCATTGATGGTTTTTTTAGCCAAGGTACTACTTATTCCTTGTCTATGTCCGAGGCCAAATGGCTTCCTTTGGTTTTGGAAACTAGTTTCAGGCTCAAAATTACAAAGCCTGTGGACTGTAGATATATATAAGCTGCAAAATCTTTCCCAGTTAAGTGTGCTGTTATGGGTATTGCAACATTCTGGATCCTTTCAGTTGTTATATTTGGAGTTGGGGTATTGATAATACATAGTTTCATTAAAAGACAATGTCCTTTAATGTCATTGCACTGAGTTACTTGGGTGATTCAAGTGACCCCGTTTGAAATAAAACAGATTAAGCTATGCACTGTGTTCAGTTACAGAGAGTTTGCATTGTGTACACAGAAGGAAAACTAGTATGTTTTGTATAGACCTTCGAGTTTTATTATTCCTGTTCTTAAATGCAAATGTATGCATTTAGTATCCTGATAAAGCTCAACTGCAGCTATGACATATGGGCCTTCTTTTAGTTCCTGCCCTCTGGGAAGCCAAAACTCAACAAAAATACCATTTCTTCTTTATTTGGATTTATTTCTATTCTTTTTTTGAGGTGATCTTGTTTGAAACCAGAAGGTTGGCACTTGAGAAAGGAAGCACGGGAGTGTGCGAAGCAGTGGGATGCCGGACAGGAGGAGTCCTGTTTTCTCCCAGCACTGGCGCTGCTGTACACTGCTCTGCACAGTGATTTTGCATACTGTGATATTGCCCCTGCTTTTAAGCAGCCCTGGAAAGTGCTGTTAATGCTGCCTATTGGAGTTGCCTACTTTCTGTTTTTCAGAAAATGCTTTCCCTAAACAAGTGGTTTCTTTTGTTCATTTTTAGCTGTGCTGGAAAGAGTGATGTACATAATCGACTGACTGGTTTTTAGTGTTATACTCACTGAAGATTGGCAGTGAAGGCTTGTTGTATACAGAAAATATTCTAGCTGCTGTTAAGAGAGAGCCTAGGCATTATTTTTTTCTGAAATCAGGAACAGATTTACCCTTACCCTCTGTGTATGTGTGCCTATCATTCAATGTTTGCTTGGGGTATTTTATATTACTAGTACGTTCTTGGGGACGTGGTTTAGTGTGGAGTGTCCCTGCCCATGGCAGGGAGGTTGGAACTTGATGATCTTAAGGTTCTTTCCAACCCCCTAACTATTATATGATTCTATTATATGTACATTATTATTGAATAATAGAGGCAGTTGTTTATGTCGAAGATCTCAGTCCTTCAAAAAAAATGTGAAGGAAAATATAAAGCTCTTTAATAGTTTTGGTGGGGTTGCACTTCCTTTTTGAAGGAAGTGAGTTGTAAATCCTAGGCTCCTTAGCTGTGTTGCTTTTAGAAATTGTTTACATTTAGAAATCAGAGATTCCAGCCCTGCCTGTAGTCCAGGGGATATTAGAGAGAGACAGAAAAATACAGTAACTGTTCTTTACATGTTGAAGCAATTATAAACTGGGAAATGAGCCGAAGATTTTGTATAGATAGGGTTGGTCCAATTTTGCCAATGACTTTGGGATAGAAGTACGGATGTGGAAATATGGCAGTGATGGATAGCACTGGGTCTCCCAATGTAGTTTAGATGTTTCGCAGACTTGTGTCTGAGGCATTGGATGTTGAGCAGCCATATGTAGCTGCTGTGCTGAATGCAGAAATTTTGAACATGTGCATAAAAATCCTTAAATTTTGGTCTCCTAAAATTATGGGGGGGGGGAGGAGGTGCCTGGGGAAATGCATGTGTACCTCTTGGTCCTGGTCAGTAGCTTTTTTTACAAGCATAAATGGTATTGGAGTCATGTCTGTTCTTTGCCTTCAGTTGTTGTGAGGGAATTTTAGAAAGTATTACTCTAGGTTTTCTGCTCTTGGAATGGATTTATTTTGAAATATTTGTTGTAACATTAAGTTTTGATGTTTTGTCAACACTGGGCAATGAAAACAGACTGTATTTCAGTTTCCCTTCTGATTCAGCACAATTTCCAGTTTCTCTTTCTTGTCATTCTGTAAAACCTGCAAGATATGTATGGTAATTTATGTAAAAATAAACCCAACACTTTCACTGGTGTTCAGATTGCCTGCCTGATTTCTGCTAAGTGCAGGTCATGTACTTTGAAGGTATGACGTTGTATGTCCTGAAATCCAGATATGCCTTTCAAAAAGACTAGTTTCAAAGCAAACATGATGGAGTGATTGTCCCGTCAAGAGGAGCTCCCTAAAAATAGTTCTCCCCTCTCTGAGTAGGTACGATATTTTCATAACAGGTGGGGGAGCTGTTTGTATGTACCATCTCTTGTTTATAGCCATACTTATCCTAAACAAATGGGAGACATGGAGGCAGAATTAATTTCCTGTCCTGTTTCTTGTCTCCTATGTTTTTGCAGAAAGGTACCAGGGTGCTCTCTGAATGCAGCGAAGGAGATGAGAGGCCCATGTTCACTTCAGGGTCTGTCTCCCCGGGAACACATTTTAGATGTATCAAAGCTGGTGAAGGCTGGTGGGAGGCTAGATGGCTGAAGAGTTCAACTGAAATGATTTTTAGGGTTAGAGCCCTAGTTAAATGATTTTTCTGAGGCACATGGAAATGAATAAAACCCTTAGTTTGTTGAGGGTAGAATGTGTGAAAAATGAGGTATTTTTCTCCATTTCGAATCAGTTTGGAAGGAGTGTAGGAATTGTAGCAAAATCTGACCTATAGGTTGGCAGATTTCACAGATTGGTGTTGCTGTGCAGGTTGAGGCAGTGGTAGATTTGCAGCTTACTGTGCTGACTCTGTTTTTAGTATTTGCTTCAAGTTCCATTTACAAATGTCAGGAAAATGCATTAGGATTGTCTGCTTTATTGTAGAGGTAATAAAATGCTGTACAATTTAGGCAATAAAATAGCTAAAAGCAGGCTCCCACTCTCATGGCAGTGTAACTGCTAAATGTATGCAGTGGCTCCACAGGATTTTCAAGGTGCCTGTTCTGTTCTTTACTCGTTGCTTGTTTCCCACCATTGTACTTATTGTACTGATTCAATATGAAAGTTAATGAAGATTAGTTTTTATTTGTTTTTATTTGTGTTTTGTTTTTTTTTTCTTTTTTTGTTTTGTGCCTTTTTTTTTTTTTTTTTTTTTTGGTCTTAGGGCTCTTTTATTTTACATCAGAGGCTCATCTGGGGATAACTGAAAATTTGTGCTGAGAATAAGGAGGGTGAGGGTTCAGCAAAAGCTCTGTGATTCATTTCCTGCAGTGCCGTACATTGATATGTTGATCCTGGAGCACAGCAGTGGTTCTGGAGGCATAAGGTCCACTGGTTAGTCCTTTGCTCAGGGATCTCAAGTGCTTGGATGCTAAGAAGGACTTCCCTAGAAGTCCCTTCAGCTTCAGTGCCTAGAGTGGAAGGCAGTCATCATGATTAGAGGATAAAGTCAGCCTGTGTCAACCTGTACTGGGTGATATACCTTGTAAGCCAATAGAATCATAGAATGGTTTGGGTTGGAAGAGGCCGTGAAGATCATCTAGTTTCAACTTCCCCCGCCATGGGCAGGGACACCTTTCACTAAATCAGGTTGCTTAAAGCCCCTTCCAACCTGTTGTTGAACACTGCCAGGGATAGGGCAGCCACAGCTTCTCAGGGTAACCTGTTCCAGTGTCTCACTACCCTCGCAGTGAATAATTCCTAATACCTGGTCTAAATCACTCCTCTTACAGTTTCAAGCCTTTTCTCTTTGCCCTAAAACTAATTGCCCTTGTAAGAAGTCCCTCTCCAGCTTTCTTTTAGGTCTTTTTAGGCACTGGAAGGCTGTTCTGAGGTCTCCCTGGAGCCTTCTCTTCTTCAGGCTCTCTGGAACAGCCCCAGCTCTCTCAGCCTGTCTTCATAGGAGAGGTGCTCCAACCCTCTGATCGTCTTCATGGCCTCCTCTGGAATCACTCCAACAGGTCTATGTCCTTCTTATGTTGGGGGCCCTGCATCTTTACACAGAACTTCAGGGGGATCTCATAAGAGCAGAGTAGAGGGGCAGGATCACCTCCCTTGACCTGATGGTCACGCGTCTTTTGATGCCGCCTCGTATGCGGTTGGTTTCTGGGCTGCAAATGCACATTGCTGGGTCATGTTGAGCTTCTCATCAATCAACACCCCCAAGTCCATCTCCTCAGGGTATGTAAATAAATAATATAAAAATACAATTTTTCCAGTGCTAAAATGGTCATTACTACTTTTATTATGGCCTCGTACCACTACAAGTTATTATTGTAGGGTACCAGGCCTTGGAAAGTCTTTCCTCCAGTCGTATTCACTAGCTAACAAAAAGGTTTAAGCAGACTTGCAACACTGTTAGTTAATACTTCATTACTGTTTTAGATAGCTCAGGTGAAACAGATTGTGTGTTAGTGCTATGGATATTCACTGTGTCAGAATACATAAGAATAAAGACAGTTCTCTCATGTTAAAACCTTATGCTATAAAGTATGCCACCTAGAGCACTCTTAAGGTGTGGCTATCTGTACTTCATCACCCTTAGAAATTATATATTCATTTTTAAGGGAACCATAGAGTTAATTTGATTTAAGTTTGGATTAGAGTGGGCAGAAAAGCTGACAATTTAGTAAAATCTGAGAAGGTAATTCTATTACAGAGGCAGGCTAGAAGCAGGAGTATAAATGTGGCTTTGGACTGCAACATATGAAAGCAGTAATGACAGGAATACCACAAGCATGTGTGTACCTGTGAATGCCCATACTGGTTTTTTGATGCAGCTTCTGTGGGTTTTGAAACTGCCTCTAAGAAGGCATGCAATTTGGTAGGTAATATATTATTATGCAATGAAGTGTTCAAATTTGTAGCTGGATCACTGGAAGCTAGTATCAGCTTGTCAAGTGTAGCTCTTGCCAGGCAAGTCTGGCCAAGAAATATAACTTCATTTTTCACCTAGGAGATGAAGTGTGGGAAATCATGATTTAACAATGAGAGGGAAATGTAAATCCATACTGTTTCAGTACTCTTCAACGTTGAGAAAATGGGAATCTAGAAATGAATCTGGCTTCTCTATGTGATTTGGCCAACTGTATTAATAAAGTCCAAATATTTGTGATGTCCAGCATACTTGTGGCCACAGTTAGGTCTTAGATCAGTAAGAAAAGGGTTATTTTTTCCAAGATTTTAATTTCTGTTTATCTGGATAAGTGCCACACAACTGCAGCTTGCTGTTACTGAAAAGAACAATCAAACCATAGCAGATCTGTTCTGCTAAGCTGTTCTAATGAATACTGGAATACTGAAAATTAGATACTGTGTTTGTCAGTCTGAGATTGACAAAGTCGTTGATAAGTCTGGTCCTTTTTTTTTAGTTGAAGTATTTTTATTTTTACAAAAATGTATTTTTCTTAGCAAGTTAGTTAATATCTGTTCATAAAAGAGTAGTAAAATTAATCCTTTTGAGCATTATCCCAAGCCCTCTTAATACTAGAACTGGAGTGCTGTGTGTTTTACTCAGGGAGCACAGGTTCAGTTAGTCCTGTTCTCACTGAACGGTCTGCAAAACACAGAAGGCTGGAGCTGCTCAGTGCTTGAGAGCTTGACGCAGCCATGATGTTGCCTGTAGCCTGTGCGAGTTCCAGTTTGATGAAGTCGAGCAAGTGGTCTGTTCTGTTGCTGCCTGCTTCTCACCTGGTATTCCTCTGGGCTACTGTAAGGTACCTGCCACAATACCTCCTAGAATTTGGAACTGTGAGATAGTAGAATTAGGTTGCATGGAGTGGAAATGATGTTAGACCATTTTAAAGTCTCATTTATTTTTTTTAAGGCAGTATGCAGTCAAAATCAGAGCTGAGCAAATTGTTTTCCTGCTAATGATTTTGCCATTGGAAGTAACTACTCTGATGGATTTTGAAGCAATTCTTGGGGCTGTGTGAATTGCCCTTGGGGTTTTTGTCAAAAAGGTGACAGTCAAAAAGTCTGGACAGGCCTTCATAGTTTTCTGTCAGCCAGCTCAGGTGGACTTTTGTGCCTAGCTGGAGCAGAGAGCGCTTTGATAAATGTTAAGTTTTCTGAGAGTTTGAAGTTATGGTTAGGTGATTCTAGTGTAAACTGAGTGACACTAAGCCCATATGTTGAAAATAATTTTGTAACTTGGGTGAGAGAAGAAGAAAGGATACAAAAAAGATTTAAAGTGTTTCTAAATAATATTTCCTTTCCTTTAGCTGTCTCCGTAATGAGATACAGTGCATCATCATTTGGATTTGCTGTAAGTAAAGATACAATTTAAATACCCTCTATCTTTTCTCTTCCCCATCCCCCCCGCTCCCCCATCTCCCCCAACATAGAATACCATATTTTTCTTGTTAAAAGTTCATGGCAAGGTGTATGAAGTCATTGATGGATTAGATAAAATATTGTTGAACTCACACCTTGTAAATGATAGTAAAGATGCTTTGGTTAAACTTTTTCAATTTCTGACTACTAAGTCTTACGTTGAAGTTAATATCAATGCTTACATCTTGTCATTGATAGATAATATCCACCAGATATGTTTTTTATTTTTTTGTTCTACAAAATCAGCTTAATCAGTTCTGTTGTTTAAGTTGAGCCCAATTCTAAAGTTCCAATCTGAACTCTGTATCCGTTTTCCGATTGAAGTCTATGGTAAAACTCTAGTTGATTTTGGGATGACAGCTTTTATCTCCAGTAGTTGCCATGACTTTCTTTATCAGTGATAGAGGAAAGAATTCCTAACGTGAAGTAAAATGACTGATGTAAAATAATCTGTCTTTTGCTTTCAAATTTGAAGGTTATATTGACTGTAGAAAGTTTGCCTTAAGAATGAAAATTCTTACAGTAGACAAGCCTGGTTTTTGGTGTTGCCTGCCATCATGTGTTTATTAGTACAAACATGGCAATTTTGCTGATGACCCAGAATAATACGAAATCTGGGTACAGTGGGATTTTGAAAAAAAGTTAATATTTGCTTGATTTGAAACAAAACGTATTGCAGAAAATTAATGGCTTTGTCAGAAAAAGAAATGCTTGCCAGGCATTTTCAAGCACTTGTTCTTTTTTTTTAAAGAGTCTTTGCATAAAAATCATATTAGTATTATAACTCTCATGGTGTTACAATGGCAGACTGGTGGGGTTTTTTTTTGTTTTTTTTCTTCTTAATTCCTTTGGAGGTGATGGATTACAAATAAATTTTTTTTAATCCCTTCATTGACTTCCTGAGCTCTGAGGTGTATAATTGGGCAATAAAACATGGAGAAGCCATGAAGATTAATTTAATAAATGTAAATTCTGCTTTCATTAGAATTGTTTCTTTGAAGCTGCTTTCTGCCTGTGCAGCAGGATAGTAAATGCATTACTCCTAGTATAGGGCACATTTAATGGTCCACTAAACAATAGACTCTGTATCTCTTTCAGTTTGATGCTACACTGGATGTGTTGTCTTCAGCGATAGTTTTGTGGCGTTACAGCAACGCAGCTGCTGTGCATTCTGCGCACAGAGAGTACATGTAAGTACGCTTAATTACATTTGGCTGTGGTAGAGGCCTGCAGAGCTTTTGCTGTCAAGCTGTGATGCTACATATTCCAGAGCTTTGACAAAAAACATTTCATCATGTCAGCAAGTATTCTTTACTTCTGCCAACTTACTGTTTGGTCCCAAGCATGCAGGCTTTCCTTAGGCAAACCTTCCTGTGACTGTGACTTTCAGGGTTTTTTGTTAGCCAAGATAGTAATTCCTAGGGATTCACATTTTTTTTTCTTTGCAGCATCTGTATCAAATGAAATGTATTTACAATCTGTAATGGATTTTGATTTTTTTTTTTTTGTATCTTACTCCATTATTCTTACTAGGTTATGTTTTTGAAATTTATGCTTGTATATTTGTGCTTCCCTTAACAAGATTGGAATATGAACCCCTTCTTTTCTGAATGTAAATTGCTTCAATTGCTAGTGATATTATCACGAGTTGAGATTACAGAACATCTGTGAAGATTGAGCCTGTATTAGTGATAAGGTAGTAGGGTGGCGCAGTTCATTATAACTGCTGTACAAACAGTGCGACGCACCATTTTTGTTACAGAACTATCACTGTTTTGGTAAGTAAGAGTGTATCAATACTTGTATATCTTATTTATAGAACAAAGTGTATGCTTGCAAAGTAAGCATATTTAATGTGTGTTATAGATCTCCTATGGAAAAAAGTCTTTAATTTGCAGTGCAGTATTGATCACATTGGGAATTCTATTCTGCTTCAGTGTTCATTGTGCAGCATTTCTATAGACAATGCATGTGGTAACTGAGAAGATAGGTGGAGATTGGCTCAAGAATTATTCACACTAGTGCATAGAGAAGATTTTAATCTCCTACTCAAATTTTGGGTACATCTAGGTGGAGAATTGCAGTATATCTGCTTTGGTTTTGTTCTCTGCTGCCATTGCTAGCAGTATCCCATCTGGCTTGTTTAAAGATCATCTGTCTCCTGGAATGGACTACTGTTTTGCAATAAAGAAGTCCCTTCTATGGGAAGGGAAGTCTGATGAAACTGAGCTACATAACTGGTAGGATCAAGTTAAAAAAAAAAAAAAAAAGGCAGAAAAAACCACAAACAACAACAGTAAAAAAATCCACGCAGAGTGTATGAGTTTATGTCTTCATAATCCTTCCCTAAAAACCAAGAAAACAGTAAGCAGTTTTTTTACATGCATCATACATTAACTCAGGCTCATGCAACAGCTTGTCAATGCTGTGTGTTCCTTTCTGGCAGGGCTCCATACATAACAGTTTGGAATAAAAGGCCAAAAAAGATTGATGTGACATTGATTCATAAAAATAAATCCAGAAATGTGTGATTAAAATTAGCCTTCCTGCACAATTTTGGAGATTTTTAACAGATATTTCCTGAGTATTTTGCTTTTGTGGGCGTCCACAGAGATTCCTGTCAACATTCAATTAACATATTTTTGAAATCTCCTTCTGTTGAGCTTTTTCAAGTGAACCTTGTAAAGTACTTTGTAGAGAAAATAAATCCCAATACAAAAGAAGCAGCGATCATATCCCTACGGCCAAGCCAGTAAAGTGAACAAGCAAAGCAGCAGACATATTTTTCTGCTTTTTATGCTCATTTTTAATTTGCTTTCATATAATCCCTTTGCTTTACATAAGGCTAAATTAAGTCAATGAAGTACTTGCCATGCCCTCTAATTAGAGACAGCTAAGGTTATTCAATGAGATCAGTACTGCCTGAAAGAGTGTTACCATATGCTAGGAATATGAGTCACTGGATAAGCAGTCTAGTTATCCCTCTGTTTCTAGAATCAACAGGAAAATCATCGTAGTACCGACAAGCAAAGAGATGGTTGTGTCTCTTAAGGCAGTTCTTGCTGTGCCAGATTTTTGAGGGAGGCATACTTCTAATTTCCTGTTGTGTTTAATCAACCTCTTGCTCGAAGGACTGAATGTAATTATTTTTCCTCTGCGCTGGGAAAATGCTGCGTGACTCCTCTTGGCTACTTGCTTACCTTGAAATCTTTGTGCCTATAGCCACACCTCATCTTTCATATTCCTTATTTTGTGCCAGTGCTTCAGTGGGGAACTCTGCTCCTAGACTCCTGGACTGTTTGGTGGAATTCGTGTACATGCTTAGGCCGTGCTGTGCGTTACTCCCATTTCTGTGTGCCTAGCCATACTTTGCCTTAGTGCCGGAGCCTTAGTGCAAAACTTTGGGTTTCTGCAAAAGCGTTACTACTGTTTACCAGAATAAGGTGTGCCAGAGTGACTTCAGTTTAGTTGTTTCCTTATAGGTCTGTCTTTTATTGGTTTAAATATTACATTTGTCTGTGTATCCTAACATGTTTAAAAATAGCGTGAGCTCCTTACAAAGTCCAAGTGGAATTGCCAGTTATGTATTGCAAATTTATAAAACTTACTGTTTCATAAAATTGACAGCAAGAGATCGAGCCAAAATCTGTTGAAATTAGTGGAAAGCCTGTCATGGAGGGGCATCATTAGATCAAATCCTAACTGTTGGACATTGTTGAGAGAGAACATAAATATAGAATGAAAACCAAAGTGCCAGAAAAGGACACAGATAGTATAGTCTGACTTGGATTGTGCCATGAATTACTTAGAATAAAATGCTAAAATGCAAAAGAACTGTGTAATCTTACTTAAGATGTAGCCATATGGAAGCTAGAGATGTAATGTTTCATGGGCTGGTGCTCAGAATGAACAGTACAAAACTGTTTGCTGTGACAAGTCCTGCTAGGCTGAACCACTGCATTTCCATTTGACTTCAGGGGAATTGTAATGCTGAAACTATCATGAAAATTTGTCCTGCTGAATTCAACTGAGTTGAATGGGTTTCGTTTTTACTAGGTCATTTGATTTCTCTGTTTTTCTGGGGCAAGATGAGAAGGTACTCCTTTAGTGTATGTATGACCAGAGTTACACAGTTATGTCTTTGTTGTTTCTCAAGTGGTTCATAGGTAGTAACTGGAAAATATATTTTAACTTGACTCTGCGATTTACTCTTCTTGAAAATTCTTTGCTACTGATGGCCTGAGAAGCTAAAGCTGGCAGGCTTTTCAAGTCTTTTATTGGTGGAAATTTCTCTTAAGTCATTATGGAAAGATATATCTGGTTATGTTAAAGGTATGTCTTAAATTATGATGAAATTATGACATTTTTTGTGTTTTTTTTTTTTTTTAATATACCAAGTGGCTTTGAAAGTATAATGATATTCAGCAGGATCAGGTATAAACCACTGTAAGGTTATAGGCCATATGAGACTGCTTTATTCTGCCTAGCTGGCTCATTAATGAAAGGGTATGTAGGAGTATGATGAATATTTGATGTGTTTTGGTACTTTTCAGATAGTTTTGTACTTCACCATCTTTTTATTTTGGCTGTCAAATAAAAGAGGGTAAAACCAGGTTAATACATACATTCTCGTGTATTTTTAGTAGAACTGTTGAAAGAATTGTAGGCCTTGAGGCAAGGCAAGAACTGGGAAGGACTACTGGTATCTAGGAAGAGAATCAGAGTACACTGTTCATGAGCGCTTGATTTGCTCAGTGTGATCTGCTGCATTGCAACTTAACATGTAGGAAGCTTTAAGGTGTTGAATTAATCTTCAGCAAAGCAATGGTCAAGAAATCCAAGAAAGGAGTGCTGAAATAACTTGAAAAATAATATTAAAACTCCACAAAAGATGAAAACTTACAACAGAAATAAAATTTTTGCAATTCCTTATTTTTCTTCATATGAGCAGAAACTAAGAGGAAGGAACATACTGTGATGTAGCTGATAAACTAGAGACTGTAAAAATGCAGTAGACCCACTACTTGTGCACTTCAGGCCAGGTACAGTCTATTACTTCATTGTAAGAGTTTTGTGCAGTGCTGTGCCATAGAATGGCTGGGCTTGACAGGTGCCTCTGGAGGTCACCAGTCCCATCCATGCTCAAAGCAGGATCAATTAGGGCAGGTTATCAGGTTAAAAGTGTGAATCCAGTCTTCTATTTTGTTTTGAACATTGATTTGTTCATTGAACAATGATTTGAACATTGAACAAACACTGAACCAGTCAAGATGTGCAGAGAAATCTGAATGCTCCCCATAATCAGAGTACAAATACTCTTGAATATTCTGTCTGTTAGTAAATCTTTAGCAACATAATAGTTTATTGGACTGCTGAAGCAAATCTAAATTCTGTTGTAGAAAGAAATTTATTAAAATATGGTAACTGTCATGTGCATAAATAAACCCAGTAAATAGCAGTAGAAGTAATTTTTTAGTAGAAGACTGAAGCAAGAGGGACCAGGAAAAAATCTCACTAGAGGTTGAACTAGTAACTAGCTGTACAAAGGGCAGCTCTTTGATCCAAGAAATTGAGGAGTGAAGGAATTAGATTGGAGTTCTGGAACTGTGTGTGAGGAGAAAGTGAGAAATACAACTAGAAAAGGAAAGATTGAGAAAACAATGCAAACTTCAGACACACAGCCTTGTGAAAAATCTGTAAAAGATGGAGCTTTTTCTAGGTGGTTGGAAGGATCTCGAAGCTGTGACTTTGGTTCCTTCTGCTCAGGAAAGCAGGATTTTGCTCAGGTTAAGTTAATAGACTTAGTTGGCAGCCTTCTCAGGTAGATGGAGTAAGTGGACTATTGCTACTTCTCAGGCTATAAAGCAATATCCCTGTTGTTCCATTACAGAGCTGCAGTCTTGCATTTCTGTACCGTGTAGCACAGGACTAGTGCAGGACTGAGTTATCTACTTTTGCCTATAGGATCCCTTGCACCTAGGGTTTTTTTGGTGACTGGGATTGGTCGGAGCTTTTATGTTCAGTATTGCAAAAATGTAACTTTGTACGTCATATTTAACATAGTGATTCTTGGCAGTTGTACTTGATATTATTTCGTTGATGGTACCAAGTTAAATTCTGTAGTTCCTAAGAACCAGTCTGTCAACATCTTTCTTTTCAGTCAACATTTTTCTTTCCAGTGCCAGAGTAAATGGGAAACCTTACTCACACTCTTATGCCAAGACCAGAAAGCTCACACTTCTTTCACTCTTTGTTGGTTTTGGTGTTGTTTTGTTTGTTTGTTTGTTTGGTGGTGGATGTTGTTGTTGTTGTTTTTATTGTCTGTGTCAGGCTCCAGCTAGTCTTTCTTTTATTACTGTAATAAGAAAATTGAATTGTATCATGGGCAAATAATTTCTAATGAACTCATGGTGGTCTTTGTTGCCATGACATAAGACATCATGAATGCAGATGTATTTTTTCCTTATACTGGTGAAGCTGTCATCCAAAACATTGGCAGTAATATTAAAATAATAATATTGATATTAATATTAACATTAATAATAGTCTACTGTGTGGCAGACAAAGGTGCATGTATATGTCATACCTCCACCTGCTGCTGAGAAAGCTTTTTGCCAGGAAAAAATAGTCATTCCTATCCTAAAATAGGAGAAAATGGCCATTCCAAATCCTAAAGAGGGCCTACAAGAACACTGGAGAGGGACTTGTTATAAAAGCAAGTAGTGGGAGGACAAGGGGAAATCGCTTTAAACTGAAAGAGGATAGATTTAGATTAGACATAAGGAAGAAGTTCTTTACTGTGAGGGTAGTGAGACCCTGGAACAGGTTGCCCTCAGAAGCTGTGGCTGCTCCATCCCTGAAGTGTTCAAGGCCAGGTTGGACAGGGCTTTGAGCATCCTGGTCTAGTAGAAGGTGTCCCTGCCCATGCTAGGGGGTTTGGAACTAGATGGTCTTTAAGGTCCCTTCTAGCCCAAACCATTCTATGATTCTGTGATCCTTGGTAGGGTAGCGTATGATTCTGGTATGCTGTTTCTTTATAGGTAAGGTGACACTTTACCTGGAACAGTAGGTGGCTTTAGTTATTTCTGCTCATCTGTTTGTTTCGCGTATCTTTTCTCACCTTATGCTAGGTTTAAAAACAGCAGATGAAGAATTGGGAATGTCTTGCAGTCTTTGCAGCTTTGTAATTAGCCATTATCTAAAAACTTTCTGTGTATCTGTAACTGTCCTGGGTTCAGCAGTAGCAGTCATTTTTTATCCTTCTTAGTGACTGGTGCAGTGCTGTGTTTCTAACTTTTGGTCTGGGAACAGTACTGATAATACCGATGTTTGTAGCTACTG
>WYDI02017790.1:0-62103 GCA_009867235.2 Psittacus erithacus | reverse complement strand
TTGCCCAGGGAAGTTGTGAATGCTCCATCCCTGGCGATGTTCAAGGCCAGGTTGGACAGAGCCTTGGGTGACATGGTCTAGTGGGAGGTGTCCCTGCCCATTGCAGGGGGGCTGGAACTGGATGATCTTAAGGCCCTTTCCAACCCTAACTGTTCTATGATTCGTGTGACAGACCAGTTTGGTCAGTGAATGGTGTATGTCGCTGGTATTTTAAGTGAAGTATCAAGAGCCAAAAGCCTTCAGATGATCTTATAAATGCGATAATCAGAGCACTGTATTTGGAAATGAAATGTATTTGGTGAAACCTCTAGAAAAAGAGTTGAAGCAACTTTTGGGTGTTTTCCCAGTTTGCTCACAATTCACAGAGGGAAACATCCAAAATGTTTCTTTATTTGTGTTTCAAACCCTGCAGGAACTTAACTTTTGTGCTTAAATATAGTAAATGTGTGCAACAACCTATTAAGCACACTCATACTGATTTCAAGTATGGGCACAGCTAGATTAGAAATGTTTATACACATATAGAGCTGTGAAAAACTGAGGTGGAAACAATCCATTAAGTGTTAATGATAACCACACATGTACCGCTCGCACACAGCTTTTTCTGCATTCAAATGGAAAAAGCCCTTATCCCATTTTAAACAGCAACCTCATGTTAAATTTACTCTTCAGTGCCTCAATTACAACCCGAGGAAAATTTGCCAGCAAACAACCAGTGCTCAGGAGGCCGGGGGGAAGCTTTTCATTGCTTACACTGAAGCTGTATTTCTCCCCTGAACTACAAAAGCCCCAGGGCTGACTACCAGACCCAGACATACAACACGTATCTTTGTGTAAGGCCAAACTGGCCCCAGGGACCAGAACAAACGTGTCTGCTAACACTACACAGTGTTACTTTACACAGACAAATTCAGTGAGGCAACAATTACCACTAATAATATCACATACACAGCTGCCTATACATTTATCCTTTTGACAAAAACAGAATGTTACAGCATTTCACTTGACATTTCTGCTAGATTTCCAGGGAGATTTGACAAATTTCTCTTTCCTCTTGAGCTGCTAAAAAGACTCCTAAAGGTGAGACAGCATTAGAAAGAATGGCCCCATCCAGCGCTGCCGATAAAATAGGGTTTGCAGGACTAACATAACAAGAATATTCCCTCCACTATATGTTCAGCAGCAACAGCAGACGATGTACAACACGTTGGCAAGTTTTGGTGCTATTACTAATAGACTTTTATGAGCTGTGGGAAGAAAACCCAGTGTGTTTGCCTTTCATATAAAAATGTACAAAGGCCTTACCCACTGGTAAAATGTTAAATACACCCCTTGTAGATCACTGAGCATGTGAGCCCATGGTACTCACAAGCTGTCACCATCCCTAAAGCCCAAATATTTGAGAGAAGATAATGAAGGAAGAAGAGTGCTCGAAAATCAAAGGTCAGGAAAGACCTTTACATTTAACTAAAGTCAGTGTGAAAACCTCCAGCCAAGGAGCAATGCCCACGGCTGGGACACACCATGACAGGGCATATGGCAGATCTGCTGTTTAGTCAAACTGCACTTCAAACAGACTGGCACCATAGTCGTCTTTTGCCTGAGGAGCAAAAGTGAGAGGGTAATATAGGGAGAGAATACAGAAGAAAGAAGTGGAGAGAAAGAAGCTTTTATCACTCATTGGCTCTGCGCCACAGAGACCAATTACATACATTTGACAGCAACCATTATAATTCCAAAGTCCTTGAACAAATCACAAGCAGAAAGGTTACCTTACTGAAAACGCTCATTGCCATTAAATAACTGACCCAGACTAGAGGGTGAAGACAGAGCTTAAGAGAGTTTGGGGGCAAGGGAAGAGATGGAGAATCTTATTATGTGTACACCTGAGAAAACCCCATAATTAGTTCTGAGCAAGGGGCTGCAGATTCACTGCAGGTCATGTATTCTCAGCCAAGCGGTCAGAGTTCTCAGACTGCAATTCCTACAGACATGCTGCTGTTATCAGCAGTAAAACCCAGCTAAATCTCACCAACTTTGTGAGATGAATGGGTTTACCTTCCGGTTTGAAAGTCATGAGGCCTGGTCCCATGTTCCTTGTTGCTTTGAAGTTTAGATTGCTATGGAGGCTATCTACAAAGAAAACTGCCATGGGTCAGACTCCACATTGGTTACACAACCTTAATGATCCCCTCTAATTGAAGCATTCGTATTTCATGAAACCTGCATTTCAATATCAAAGAGTTGAGATGTGCTCAAAAGTGAATATCTTGTTCTCTCAGTAACATAGGCATAATTCTAGGAGAAATGAGGATCTCTATAGATTTCATCCTCTGTGTGCAAACATTCCATATGGATGATGAAAAATTTCACCAAGTAACTGTATATAAACCAAGGTCATGTGGCATATAGCATTCAGATTTCTGCAGCATATCCCGGTTATGTGGGATGCCTCCTTCTACAGAAGGTTCAAACTGCCTTTAACAGATATGTGCAGTCAGATGATTCTCTTTTCACCTATGTTGAAGGTCTATTTTCCCCTGAATTCAGAGTTGAAGCTAACTAGAAGTGACCATTTGCATAAGACCAAGGAGTCAGATGTGGTTCTGAATTTATGTTCCGGGGTTGGCAATTGGATGGAAAGGTTCCAGACTCTTTCCAGCTGAAATCTCTCCTTTGCCAAATGTATGACTCAAGAAGCCAGATACACACACACAAGCATTTCTAGCTCCAGGTCCCCTTGCAACTGTCACAACACAGCTTTGACAATGCCCTTTTTTAACTCAACGTACACAAACTGTCAGGATGAAAAAGGAAAAGGAGAAAAGAGAGACAGAGAGGAAGAAGAGAGGTTGTGAAAGAAGAGATGTTGTGAAAGAAGAGATGTTGTCTCTGTCAACTGATTTCTGGGAGGTATCAAGGCCTTACACAAAAAGGACCAGTAATAGGGGCACAGAATACTGAAGCACAAAGGCATAAAATCATCATGCAAGTTTTGCAGAATGACTAAAAGGAGCACAAGTAGTTTTCACATCACAAGATGAGCTGTAATAGAGAAGCAAAGAGTCATATTAGACCTGTATGTGTAACATGAATATGTCCCATTTTATGGTTCGGGGCTTGTGGACTGATTTCAAGATCCAAAAGACAAAGGTATTTTAAGGTACTTGCTTCTTTATTCACAAGACACTGCTCACAGCTCAAAGGCCACAGTTTGCTAGCTCTGAACCAGGAAGGATGTATTATAATTGCAAAGATGAAATTTAAGCTCCTTTCACTCACAAGGAGATGGACAATTTGAGAGAGCAGAACAGATTGCTAAGAGAATTCTCCACTAATAATTCTCTTATTAATTCAGCTGAGTTTAATAAGTGCTCCTTATTCAGTCCCCAAAAGCTCATACCAGAACATCCCCAGAAATAAATCCTCAGTCTCAATAGTCCTGCTTGGGAAGGTGAAGCTAAGAGTCTTCATCAAAAAAATGTACTTATTTGTCATATCTGGTTCAAAGCTTACAAACTTAATCAAGGAATAATAGCAGTCACTGTCCTTGGATGCAGTTTTTAGCCATGCTTGATCTCAGTGACTCACCAATATAACTGGTATAAAAGAAATGAGCTGTTTCCAGACTGTAGGAGTAAAGCTACTTGCCCACTATGCCGTGAGAGCTGAGAACCTCTACCTCTGAGATTTGGAATCCCATAGGAATAACAGGAGAAAAACTGTGCCAGTGCCACACCAGAAGTTCTGCTGTGAAGCAGGATTTGAAACTTACTGAAGCTTGGTAAAGAGGCTTATGATCAACCTGAACTGTATTTATGGTTTTCCAAAGACATTTTGGACTGTCCTCTCCCATTTTTAAATCCAGTTTCAGTACCATCATTAAGTATTTCCTCTGCTGCAGCTTGCATATTCTGCAAAGGAAAGGGGAGCTGAGAGACTGCAATAACTTCCTCCAGTTTCCCTACAGGTACTCAGTGGGGATGCTAAGACAGCAGAGAGTAAGACCATCTGCATCAGCAGTTCCTCCCAATATGAATGCAACATCAAGATAAACATAGATAAGAGAAATGTGGGGAGTTGTGGTAAGAACTTAGGAAGGAGTGGGTTGATAGAGAAGGGACAGAATATACAAAGTCAGGGCAGGCTGTATGTGTGAGTGGAGATGAAGCTACGGTGTGTTATAGGTGTTAGAAAATCCTGTGTGAGACAGAAAGAAACAGAGAGACAGGATGGTAGTGGTTATTTGTTGTGAATGAGTAAGTATGGAAGGAAGCCATGCAAGTATGAAAGTCTTGTACTTTGGGATGCATCCCCAAACCTGTAGATGTGCAAATCCCGTGCATGTACCTGAAAGGGATAGACAGGAGAGCAGCATGTGTGTGCAAGGACAACCCACTGGAGAGGCAACACCAGTGTGTGTGCAAAATGAACTCTGAGGGCCAGCAATGTCTGCTGTGTACATGAGAAAGCGGATGGAGTAGGAAGCAGGAGTGCATGTGAGAAACTAGAGGAGCAATGGGAAAGAGGAACACAACACAGAAAAGGAACTGACAGAGGGGAAGGAAAGATGAAGAACACGGGGGAGGATGTACAGTCTATTGCACAGGCAAGAGAGAGAAGGTGGAGAGAAGGGAAAGGAACGAACAAGGGAAACATTTGCCATACAGAAAATATGCTTAATGAAAAACAGGCATAAAAAGACAGTGATAAAGATAATCAGAGGTACATTAGGGTTGAGAAAAGAACAAAGGAAGTGGGAAGAACAATTAGAAGAGAAAAACCAAGAAAGATATTATTAGTTAACAGAAAGCATAAACCCTCAGTGAAGAGATTAAAAGAAAAGGCTAGGGTGTAACACATAATGAGTAGAACCAGAAATTCCCTGCAGATCAGTGCTGATGATCAGACCTTTCGTCTCCCCTCTCTAGACCTCTCGGTGCATGCTTCCTTAAGAACAGGTTTGCACCGTCAGCTACAGCCTGTTGACCTCAAACCCCGAGCTCCAAGTATCGGTGCGTGTGAAGTACGAGACCTGCTGAAGGCAAGGAAGGCACAGAAGAAACACTCTTGAAAACGAACACAAGGGTGAAAGTGGAACTTGTAGTGATCGGAGTCAAGCGCTGTCCCAGCCAGCAGTGAGGTGGACGTGACCTGTCAGCTGCTTTCCTTACCTTGAGTGCTCATGAGTGACTGGGTTGTCTTGCTGCAGCTGCCCCAGGCCGAAGCTCCCTCTACGTTGTCTCCATGCAATAGTCAGTGTCTCCCCAGGAGTCTTGCAGAGGTTATTTGTGCTCTGCAGCTGGTGAAAAGTAAATGAAACACAAGGAGCAAAACACCCCTTGGCCCCTAAAGCACCAAAAGTTTAGGGAGAATTGGGAATGCAGGAAGCCAGTGCATCGGTGTCGGAATGCGCCAAGAGCAACACAGAAAGTAAGAAAAAGTGTGTCAGAGGCTGGGAGGGGCAGAGAAGGAAAATGCAAAGATCTGACAGGAAGCCAGACTGTAAATCTGCTTGGGTTTAAAAAAACACGTTTCTGCTCCCCAGCGATAGAGCCTGTTTGCAAATGACTCTGCACGCAGGTGACAGCAGAGCTCTGAAGTACCGCGGTAAGCAAATAAAGAGGCACCTTTGCCCCTTCCCCAGGCAGAGCAGTGGGCAGAGCTGGCAGCAGCACAAACGGCTGGCTCAGACATTACAAGGAGGCTGCCTTCACTGCTTCGCTTCCAGTTCTCCTTTTAGTGCATGCTTCCCTCAGGCAAAAGGGGACACGCTGAATGCCAGCCTTACCCGTGCTGTGCCTCTCCAACCACAGCGCAGCAGCCCGTGCTTCGCAGGGCACATGGTGGCTAGAAAGCAGGCAGGAAAGCAAATAGAAAGGAGGGAAGAAAACGGAGTTTCAAGAATAGTTCCAGGCAAAAGGAGTTCTGGGCTTTTCCAAGGTTTCAAAGGCTTTTCAAGAAAGCATCTATTTTATTAATAGCTGCTTTTGCTAAAAAGGGAGTCAACAACATTTACTTCATGCAAGCATTAGATTATTTTACAGTCAAATGATACTTTAAACAATATATTTTCCAAAGGGAGTCTCTGCTGACATAAAGAAGCCACAGTATCTTCTGTTGCGTTAATGCTTGATTCCAGGCTTAAGGCTACACATGCAAATCCCACCCAGATGGGCCTCACTGAGAACACTTACCTGCTAGGCTGCAACTACATCCAGGCTGCAACTACATCCCTCCATAAGCAAGCCAGTGAGAGCAAAGTCAGTCAGATCTTTCCCTTACTGTTCTCCCAGGCCTACAGGAGCAGGAGTCACCACCACTGCTAGAAACATCCTTCAGTGCAGTTGCCATCTTGCTCAGGGATCTTCAGCCTGTATCATTTGCTTGATGTGCTGGTTCCTTTTCTGCCAATTCAACCTCCGGGGGCAAAACAAGGCTCAGTTAGTTGCTCCTCAGGCTTTACTCTTTGCACTGGGTAGATGCACTCAAATGAAGGCTTAGTGGAGTCAGCCATGGGTCCTGGGTAGGTGAGAATCAAAGGAAAGACCCCTTGAAGGAAGAGTTACATGCGTATAATAGGGATGCAAGTTTGCAAGGGGGACTCTGTGTATGTATATATGTTGACATGTGCATGGGTATGCTTTTATCTCACAAGAGAAACTAACAGAAATACAAGCAGAAGCACTAGGGATAATAAACATAAGTGACCTACAATAGATAATCTAGGAATGTGGGAAGGGGAAAAATGATAGTAATGGAGTGAGAAAATGAGAAAGGAAAAAGTAGTTGTTAGAGAATAAAGGGAAACACAACGAATGGAAAGTAATACAAAAGTACAGTGGAAAAACTATCAAAGGATACACAAGTGTCAAAGACAAGAGAATGGAGGAAGTGAGATGCTAAAGTGAAAAGAAGAAATGTAAGGGAGAAATTACATGGCTCAAAGTGTCCATTACAATAACAGTCAAAAGTGTTCTTACCAAACTGACAACTTGAACACTGCAAAAATCATGAGCGAGCAGAACATATTCCAGAGAGCAAAACGCATCAGGCAGCTCTGCTTCAATTCTCCCTTAAAGTTCCTCTAATTTCATGTGTTTGCACCTGGACTGGTGAGAGTTAAGTTTATCCATAAGGACAGCAATGAAAGGGATTCAGTAGGGACTTTAGTTCTCTAAATCAAGAGCTCAAATACTAAGGAAGGCAGGAATTTCTGTCTCCACCAGCAATGGCAGAACATGCTACAGCCCTAAGTTCCAGTGAGGACTACATTGGTATGTGCTACTTGCCTTCCTCTGTAGCTTTACCAAAATTCACTTTCGAGTGAACTTGGAGCTGCCTATGACAAGGTGCAGGAAGGCTTCCTGCTCCGAGCAGCCAAAGATACGTGAGACAACTGCACGGGTGAGGTTCTGCACTTTCTGACTGGGTAAAAGCCAGCGATACTTTGGAGTGAAAGAAGAATTGTGACCTCCGATGACTCCATCAAAACCAACACAAGTTATTTCTGCTGCTTTCACAGGGGAAGCTGATTTATGCATGCAACTGAGGAACCATTTTAAGCACACCCAGAGAAATTAACCCTGCTGGCAGGAGGCTTTGTGGTTTCACTTCGACTTAAAAACCCACACATGGCTCCTAACCTGCAAGGAAAAACCATGCTAGAAGTTCAAGCCAAATCTCACCAAATCCCATTACAGCTTTTTCCTTTCGTCCTTGATTTCTTCAGCATATAAGGTATCATACGGCACATTACAAAACCGCCCTCCAGAGCCAAGCAAGGTGTTAGATATTTGCTCCTGTTTCTGCTATTGTTTTGCTTAATGTTGTAGACTACAAACAGCTTTCAGAAGGTGCAATAACTGTTTTAAAGAAGATTCTGCATTTCCCTGGGCCTAAAGCGACACCCCAGAGATGAAGCAATTACCCAGTGAAGCCTGAGCAGCCTTAAGGAATAGGTCACTGAAACTCAACGGACCTAAAATTCTCCTAATCATAATGACTTTGCTGGCAAACTGAGATTAGATGAGCGGGATCCAGTCATCAATCACAAAGCCCCATATAGCTGAGTATCAACTTTCGTTCATAAGAATATAAAGTCTTAATCCCAGTTTTCAGTTTTAAACAATTATGGCTGCATGTACAGTTCCTTGAGGCTGGAAGACTAAAGTGATGGGGTTTAGACAATGTAAGTGTAGAAAATGATCACGTTCTCTTAGGCAATGAGAAAATTCAAGGAAATGCAGACGTCTCACCTAAAATAGAGGCAAAAAGCTGCAGAAGCTGAAGCAGGGGGGTTCCTGAGCAACTGCGGGGTCTAAGACCTTGCCCGGTAAAATTACGTATCTCTCAGACAGCAGCGACCATGGAGACTTATACAGGAGGGTGAAAACTGGAAGGACATCTAAAATAAGCACTGGAAACATGGTTTGGAGAAAAAGTCCAGAGCGAGCTTTCCTAAGCAATTGTGCTGAAACAAAGGATACGTGGACGTTGGATTAAACTCTCTTCTGTTATTTTTGACCTATTTCTGCTTCTCAGGGAAGCAGGAAAAAAGAAAAGGGGAAAAAAAAGGAAAAGTCCTCCTTCGTTTTTTGGTAAAAAACCTGAATTGCCTCAAAGACAAACCTGGCTCTGCCAGCTCTTTCTTTTCTTATAAGCAAAAACATCCACTGGAACTTTCAGTTTAGCTAGCTGTTAATGGTTAAGGAGTAACAATATGTTTTGTTATGGCTTCTCAGTCTTCTTTCCTTAAACCTGGTACAAGAAACAATACATTGCACCTCTGCCTGCAGAGGAACTCCACTAATGTCTCCTGGACATGGCAGGACACACCTGGAATGCTTGCTGCCTCCCTCTTTCAAAGAGACTTCAGAGAAGGAGAATGGTTTAGTTCCTTCCTATTGCTCCAATTCTGCATGATCTGAACCCTGATGGTAAAGTGCATCTTCAGCCCTTTAATGGTGCTGTACCTTCCCTTCCTCCAAGCTTTTATTTTAGGATCCTTGCATACAAAAGCCAGCAAAATCTCAAGGTTATTCTGTCATTCTGTTAGGGGGATCCAACAGTGCAGAAGACTCAGCATCTTTGATATTCCTCCACATCATTGCTCCTCTCCAAAGTATTTTGCTGACAGTGACTTTCATACAATAACATTGTTAGTGGGGTCTATAGGGAAAGCTGCTCTCTGTCTGTCCCACAGGAATCATATAAAATTAATCCAGTGGAAGGTTCTCCTTGTAGATCATGAATTCCAACAGAAAGCCTTTTTAGAGTCGCTTCAAGAGGGCAGGCCATAACTCAGAAGTGAAGCTGCCAGACAGCTTTAAATAGGTGCAGAATGAAGAGCTGGAAAAAAATAAAACCCCAGCATTTGGAAGCAAAGAAACACTGAACTGTCCGGCTCAATCTGCTGTTCCTTTTCTTCTATCCCCTTCCTCTCCCTCGAGAGCCATCCCAACTCACGAAGAGACTGCCCTTGACTCCTTATCAGTGTAACAGTCCTGAAAATCCCTGGATACCAGAAATGCATTTCACAAACTAGTGATTTGAGAATGAATATATTGCATTTCTCCTGCGTGCCCAGGCACAGCAGCACCGTATATATTGTTAACACAACCCCTCCAACTCTTTAGAGGAAAGAAATAGAAGTATTAAATATTTTCCACATTTTACATATTTCATATTATCAGCCTTGCTCAACTATCCTTAGAGACCATCACTCTTACTTATAGATGCTCACACTTTATCATTTGTCTCTGGAGATCTGACTTCCAGAATAGAAGTATTTCCCTATTCAATTTACCAGCCTGTGCATAAACCCCTTGATCTTGGAAAGCGACACACAGCAGGGTTTCTTTAACACCTTTGGGGGTAATGGTTTAAATCCAGTAGGAAAATGTTCTCATCTATAGGTTTATAATACACATTTAAACAGTGTTTCATTGCCTGAACTATGAAATAAGATGACAGCCAAACATATATCAGTGGGGAACAGGGAGTATAAAATTCTCTCTTTCATTTGACAGTGTTGGGGTTTACGTATGTTTTGCACAGAAATGCAGTCTCTGCCGAGTTTGACAGTGTTATGGGATTTATCTGTCTGTGTCAGCTGTTAGCATATTCACCCTCCTTTTTATGGAAAAGTTAGGTTCAATTCCATTCCAGAAACTGGGCTCACAATCTACAGCACAGTGGATAGTGCCTTGCAAAACCACCAGCCCTCAACTGAAGCAAAAAATCAGAGAATCATAGCATCCCAGAATAGTTAGGGCTGGAAAGGACTTTGAGATTATCTAATTCCAATCCCCTTGCCATGGGCAGGGACACCTCACACTAGACCATGTCACCCAAGGCTCTTCCAGCCTGGCCTTGAACACTGCCAGGGATGGAACATTCATCACTTCTTTGCGCAACCCATTCCAGTGCCTCAGCACCCTTACAGTAAAGAACTTCTTCCTTAGATCCAACCTGAACTTCGCCTGTTTAAGTTTGAACCTGTCACCCCTTGTCCTGTCACTACAGTCCCTAACGAAGAGTCCCTCTCCAGCGTCCTTATAAGCCCCCTTCAGATACTGGAAGGCTGCTCTGAGGTCTCCACGCAGCTTCTCTTCCCCAGGCTGAACAGCCCCAACTTTCTCAGCTGTCTTCATACAGCTCACAGAATCATAAAAGGGTTTGGGCTGGAAGGGACCCAGATCTATTCTGCCTCTCCTTGGGACACAGGGAAGGAAGCTCCAGACTCTGTGATGCTCTTTCCAGAAAAGTCAGAATTAATTTAGTGATTACTCCAACCATTCTCTTTTCATTACACATACGTCATTCATCAAAACTGGGTATGAGCCATAGCTCAGGTCCTTATGTTGCTCCTTATGCTCTTAATTACATGTCCTTAGGGCTTAAAATCCAAGATCTTGAAACTTTCCAGACAAATGATTAAGTTTCACAACAACCAATCAGTTAAGATATTCATATCCATACTCAACAGATGATGAGCTGAAGTATGAGGGAGATAAGCAAGGAATATTCATTCCCTTTAAAAGTGCCAAAATACAGTTTCACATAGTTCAATTTTTTTACAATATCATCTGGACTATTTAAAAACCTGGCAAATGTTAAAAAATCGAGGCAAACACACACAACAACAGCTTTTGTTAAAATAAAGGGGAACAGGAGGCAATCTAGTGACTGTTATTGCAAAACCCAACAGAGTTCAGATCCTGGTCACTGAAAAAACCCAATTTTAGTTTAACAACTTTCATTAAAAAAATGCTAAATATATTAATCAGTCCCATATGTCATCTTTTGTTGTAAACACAAGGTCGTCTTTCCCCACTTACATGACAGTAGCATTGTCAAGATGTATTCTGACCATTAGACTGCAAAGGATTTAACACATCTGGAATGTGAAGGATAGTCCATCAAATCTGACATGTAGTAGATGCAAGAAGTGGTGAGTTATTTAATCTTGCATGTTTGGTTTAAACTGGAAGGTTTCTTGTCTTCTTTATTTAGAGGTCAACATTTATTCTAGTTAAGAATATATGCGTATTTTTAACAGAGACAAACTGGAAACAACTGCAGAGGTTTAAGGCCTTGTCTTCTTTAGCATCTTCTCCTTTTTTATTCTCTACAGCTCCTTTAAAAGATCAGGAGGAAAACTTGTGTCAAGAGCTTGGAGAAACAAATACACCTCAGAAAAAGTAATATTAAGGTTAATTAATAATATAAGTAATGCACTATCTAAACCAAAAGTTATATATTAATCCACATAGTTTGAATGGTAAGGGGACATTCTCCATAGCTTAAATAGCCAGTGAACGCAGCACAGACCTGGTAGTTAAGGGCTTTGTAATTGTACAGACATCCTCTGTGATTCACATAATGTAACCGTGCTTTGCTCTCCTCATCCGTAAAGAGAACCACAACATCTTTGTACTTGAAACTGTTATATAAATGAGATGTGTCAAAACCAGAACGTGAAATCCCAGGTGAGCATATCATAAGTAGACATTAGAAAACCAAGAATTCTTATGTTAAGTCAAATCAAAGATCTCTCTCTGCCAGAAAACAGAAACTGTATCTTCCCAAAGCTGGATGTTGAACCCATCCTTAAGGAAACACACTTCTTCTGCAAAGAAACTGCTGCAATAACACAAGCTGGAACTTGTTCTTTGCAGGAACAAGTTGGAACTGCTGCAGGAACACGTCTTATGGAGATGACATGGATAAGGTTCTGAAACTGGGCTTTCTGAAATATGGCAGAACCAACTTGGGCTAAATAAGTAATTAAACAGGATTTAATGGGAATAATGAGAAAAGTTATCAGAGAGCAGGGGTCAGGCTGATACCACTATGTTGTGATGCCTTATTTCTCCTTATTGTTTTTTATTTAACTAGAACAAGATTTAGTCAACATCATATGTACGGAAACTGCCAAACCAGCAAGGATCATTTTTGCAAGCAGAGGTTTCAGAGGCAGGCTATGAACATACAATGTGTTCCAAGCAAAACATAGGAATGCCCGCTGAAGCAGGAGCAGTGTAGCACTGGAAAAGAGGGCAGAAGGAGCAGATAGTGATTTCTTGAGTGGTGTTTAACATTTTGTTAGACTCAACTGGCCAGTATGGCTTACAGCACAGCTCTGAGCTTATAAACATCTTCATGTTATACTGCCTCAGTATGTCTGATTTCTCTCTGACTTGTTACATATAAATCATGTTTTCATCTTTGGGTGTATTTGTTCTTCCAAGCTCTCATGTTCATTTTCCTTTTAACTGTGTAGCTCCCATGGGAAGGACACTAAGCATTCTTGCGGAAGAGCTCTTAAGATGCATATAAATAGTAGTCATATATCACTGAAGATTTTACATACGTGAGATTAAACATAGCCATAAAACTATATGACTGCTATTTATTGATTCATAAATGAATACCTGGGTTTGAATCTTTAATATCTCTCTTTGAAGCAATGGTACTGATTTCTGGAAGCGATGCTTGCTCTCTGCGTGACAACTCTGTGTTAGAATATGAAATACGTTCACATCTCTGTATAGGAATTTTATTTCATTTCATTCTAACACTCATATTTCCACACACATTACAGACCATAAACTTTTTAATAAACAGTAATTCACTTAGCATTGAGTTACTCCTGATGCACCTGATATAAAAGAATGAGATACCACACATCAAAATAAGTAACAGAAATTAAATTAAGCATACATAGGCCAAGTCTAAGCTTTTGTAGATTTAAATTGCCACGACTGCTATAATTGCTTCAATTTATTACAATAACAGCTAATGATCACTAATAAAACTAAAACCTGATTTTATGAGACATAGCACTAATTACTTGGTTCGATGTGCTAATTAGACAAAAGCTATGTGTCCACTGCTCAGCTTTCTGACCCCTATTCATTCACAGTATGCCTATGTTGTGTTTTGTATGTAGAAGGGAAAAGACATAGAGATGGACACACTCCTTTCCTATAAGAGTTTAATCTGAACAAAGTATTTGTCTAAAATTTACAGCACTGCATAATGCTTTAGACTTTAAGAGTCTGAAAAGTTTTGGATAAAACAAGAACTAATATTGTCTATTTCTGAAAACACATCAAATCATGCATTTACCCTAGTTTAGCTCACCAAAATAGGAAAAACTGCTTAGAAACTTTTAGGCTTAAACTTCCAGTGAGTAACAACCTGTGAATTTTAAGAAACCTGAGTGATTAAATTAGGCTTTCAGTGAGACGAAGAAGTAATAATCCTCAGAGTACTGACAAAAAGAGAGAACTACCATTTTATATTAGGATTTAGAGAATTGCACACTCCCCTTGCAACTACGGCATCAAATTCTTATCCTTGCATGATGAAACAAACTATATTCTATTTCTATCCTAGATCTATTGAGCTCTTTCTCTACTCCAATATAATTGAGGAATCTAACTGATACTCACACGATTCTGTGAGATTTATCCACAATGAAATAGTCCTTACTCAAAATACACCACCATGCAGTCTTTTACTAATTACATACCTGTTGTTATAGAGCTGCCTTCCTTTCATTTGAACAAAAGTCATGCATGCCTTATGCCACACGTTGCTGTATTTCCTGAGCATGAAAAACAAATGTGAGTGTTTATATTTGCTTTCAATGCATTAGCAAATACGTGACTCAATGTGGGGGTTTTTAGCATCATCCACTTAAACAATGAAAACTCCCTTCAGGAAGGGTCAGTAACACACTCCTAGCTGCACTAGCTTCCCAAGGAAAAAGTGTTAGGACAATACTATGTTTTGGGTCTTGAGAGACTAACAAAATGGAGATGGGTTGTCATAAAGGCTGACAGCAAAGGTACTCTGAAAACTATCAGTCTTCTACTGACATATTAGGGAATTGGTTTCCTAGTAAGCACTCTCTGAAATCTCTGTCCTATTCTGTGCTTACACAGCCTGACTCTGGTGACTGCTAGACATAAGATGATCATAAAATGTCTAAAGGAGAAGTTGAAACAGAATCTTGTTTTTCTAGGGCTTGTACTTTTAGGAATTGCCTTTTTATATAAATACTGATTTCAGCAATAGTACAGTCTTAAATTAAGTACCATTTTTGCCAATATCGGAATGAATTCAAAAGTAAATAACAAGGAAAAAAGTGTGGGCGCCCAAGGCAGGTAAAAAACCCTGTTTTCATGCATGTGATTGGGGGTTAGGGTCCAGCAGAGCTTAAGCACCTCAGGGTTCACTTTCAGGAAGCACAATGCTACAAGAAAAACATGAAGTCTTCGCCTGGCTCCTTAACCATGTGCATGCAAGAGGAGTGGGAAGGGTAAGAAGGAAGAAAACAAAAAGGCTTGCATTCTTAGCAGGCTGGAATCCTTTCCACTAACGCTGTCTTCAGTTCTGCCTGCCAGAGATGTGGATTAGACAGATGGCAGAACTGTAAGCAGCTTTTAAAACTGAAACAAACTATCACACAAACCCTGTACAGGCATCAGCAAATGCCCTTTTGTGAGACCCCTGAAAAACAGTGGTTTAGTGTATGGCTGTATCTGAGTCCAGCTTTGTCCAGCAGGATATTCCTGGTCATCACTTTAATGTGTGACTGGACTTCCTGAACGGTCGTAACTCAGTTAAAATTCTTACACACCAGAGGATCCCCATAGACTTTTAGAAGTTCCATATTTACTTTCAAGTGTGCTGTACCCCAAGCAAAATTAACTTTGATAAATAATACCCTGCTGTAACAGTGAGCACATGACGAATCTTCTCTGTACACAGAGTTAACGCAGTACATGACAGTAACAGGCAGACAGATTGCCATTTTCTGGAATCAAATAGGAGATGAGAAAGAGGGTGGATAATCCTCCATTATAGGGGTGTAATCCCACTGAATTTATGTTTTGATACAGAAGGGTCTACAGTTTCTGTTTCCACAGTCACACAGCCTATCTATGGAAGCACAAAGTAACTAGGTAATAATGTAGTAAACAGGCAGGATTTGGAGACAAAAGGAGCAGCAAAGATGGGTCAATAAGTTTCATTAACTCCTTGCAGAAACAAATGTACGAGCCGTTAGTAGCCAGCAGATGAAGATCTGCTAGCCGAAAGCTATACCTCCCCATAGCTCTGTATAGATAAGGAAGCAAAAGAACTAATGGAAAAGGAAGGGTAGTGAAATTGTCTTATAACTGTTTCATAAACTGTTCTGGTCCAAAAACCATACAGGAGCCACTGGCCTAAGACATGCATGAGAACCACTCCAGCACTTAATGGCTTCATAGAGAATGGAGATCACAGCAAGGAAGAAAGGAAAGCTCTAAATATGGAACCGGCAGGGAGTCAAGAAATCACACGAGTATAGCACTTGAGACGATGAAAGTGAAAGGACAGAACAGAAAACCAAACCTTGGGCACAGCGTGTTGGTGAAACGGGCTGCTGAGCAGGTGCAGAAGAATCAGTAATGGTGAAAGTAGAAATATGCAGACAACAGGGGAGATTCTGCACTGGGTTCTTGAAACAGGGACTAGTTTACATTTCCAAAGATAGTGATAGCATTCTGCTTTCAGCAGAAACCAAGAAACATCTGCTACAAACAGTACTGCACACTACCATGAGCCTTTCATCTGAGGTTCTCAACAGTTACTATTTTTCGCCCCAAAAAAGGCTCAGTAATATTGGCCTACACATGCAGGAAAAACCAGGATTTGATATTTCACAGAACAGACCCAGATATTCTCACTACAGGCAAATAAAAAGTGCCTTATAAGATGTAGCACAACTTGATCTTTATTACATTAAAAATCAAGGTCTAACCTTTTCTCCATACGGGAAGCCGTTGTGGATGCCTTAGGTATAAGAAGCAAAACAAGCATGATAGTAAGTAAATAAAGGCCTAGTAAAGATGAATTAACAAGAAGGAAAAAGCGTGGAGAAAGAGTCAGATGGTGCTATAATGCCTTCAGCAGCAGCTTTTTGCTTTGCTGAGTCTAGTCTAAACTGACAGCCCTGGCTGGAAGCTAAAACTCAAGCATTCAGAGGAGTGGAGAAGGAGAGCTCACTTTTATTTTTGCTGAGTTGAAAAGTGTCACACTTCATTTTGCCTTTATAGTTGCTGGAGATTGTTACTGCTCACCCCAGACTGGCTTCACCTGCCCTGCAGAAAGTAAATGACATCTGAGAATGCAGTAACTCTGTGGTTTATCGGCTCATTACATGGTACCCCGACAAAACCACTGCGGGCTTATCTGTAACATTTTAGTTTTACATCACTCAGATGAATCAGGGTACCAGGGACAGCTACTTTTGTTTGCATAAATCTCAACAGTTTTACAATAGGAACACAATGTCTGCTATGACAAGCCTAGAGGAAAGCATGGTTATAACAGGAGACCTTGCTGTCCTTGAAGAGACGAGGGGTGATAGGGCCCTCAGGACCTGCGTATGTGGTATAGGCACTGGGCAGATCTTAGTTTTGGCATAACACACCCTTCTCAGAATATACATCCTTTTTAGTTGAATTCAGAATGTCTTCATATGCTGTGAAGGTAACGCAATAAGGAAAGATTCTCTCTGGCATGACCCTGAGAGCAGAGAAAGAGGCACTACAAAGGCCAACTACTTCTTTTTAATACAGAATTCAGACCAACCCGCTGTGAGGCTTTTGATGGGGATACAACAGCACCTCTCATTTTTCCTAATGAATATTCAGCATTCCTCTCTGGAAGGGAAAAGGAGGAAGAGGAGGCAGCACCCAGCTATGCTGCTGGAATGGACAGAAGCAAAGGGTAATTAATTCTGTCATGGTGCAAAAGAGAATAAGAGAAATAAGAATAAGCACTGACTGCAGGTTCAGTGACTGGATAAGAGCAGGGTTGTAAAGCCAGAGATTGTAGGATCAATGCATAAACACAACCTGCTGCTCTGCAGCTAGCTGTAATTGAGGTATCTGGCAACTGTCCCTGAAAATAGCGCACTATTATAATTAAGGAAGAAGACTAAGACAAAGTTAGCATTCTGGATCTCATTTCTGCAAAGTCTCATGTAGGTTCTTACCCTTCCTCCCGTGAACAGTTCCACTGAAGCATTAGTGCATAAAATTAAGATCATTAATAAGTCTGCAGGATCAAGAATAAGGTTTGTACTTTATATCCCATGTTAATCCAGAAAAGTGCCTTCATGAGAAAGACACTGGAATAAAGTAGCCTGCAAAGCATATTCCAGAAATGCTAAGATTCCAGAACCTAAGCAAGTTGCACTACTCATTAACATTTCTGGGCTTCCCCAAAGTCATCAGAGATTAGCATGATTGCTGCAGCAAAGGGCTGCAAGTACTATTGAGAAGTGAACCATTTACATATGTATAAATCCAGACTAAATTTGATTGCCTTTGCATAGCACGTCCATATTTATATCAATATATCTGATATCATCAAGTGATAAAAAGAAGACACTAATTTCTATGCATTGTTTCCAATGCTGAATATATCAATAATGTGAAACGGCAAGACAAAAGCACGAGAGAGAGGAAGAAGAACACAGATTATAAACAGCATAAATCCAGCATTTCATCCAATCCAGGGTAAGATGTTTTACTTCTGCTTATTCCTTTTGTATTTACTGTAGATTAAATTATTACTCTTGCCTCTTTTAAGATTTTTTTTCTCCTTCCCAACTGCCCTATTCTTCATCTTGTTCCTGCTTATAAAAAAGAACATTCCATTTCTTAGTTCCCATGCAAAATCTTATGAAAGAGATTTGGGGTTATTTAAGTTAACTTTGCCTCCAAAGTGTCCTTATTTGTTTCCCAATGCTGACTTCAGAGAACAAGCAGTGATCTGAAGGTATGAAACCAGAAAATGTATACGCTTTGCAATTTCAAACTTCTTACTCCTGTATATGCCCAGTCGCTCGTGGCATTTGCTATTTCTGTTCAGTCTTCCCAAAAACCAGCAGCACAACTGTCTCAGCTGCCTTGGTATTACTTGCTTCTTTCTACTATCTACACATGTGACACTGATTTATTCAGTCACTGAGTGTGCTCTATAGTTTGGGCTAGTAGGGCAAGCAGCATCTCTCCTTTTATAAGCAAAACACTTGCATAATCCACACCATGAACTCTTATTTGCACCTGATGTGCCAGTTGTCATTAACAGTGTGAATGAAAAACAAAATGTCCAGATGACAAAGTCTGTGCATCAGCTGTTTCCATACCACAAGCGCATCAAAGCAAACCTACCTGCCCCTCCCACTCCTGCAGTGATTATTCCCCGCTGTACCCAACTGGTGGGACGGCTGCACCATGGTCTGCTATTGCAAAGACTTCATTACTTTAACAAATTATGTGGCAGCACATTTAGCAATGCACTGTGAAGGATTATAAATAATTAAAACAAAACCGTTCATGTCAGAAATAAATGAACAAAGCCCATTTTGCAATGCAGCATCCCTGATTTTTTTTATTGCATTCATTTAGAACATTTGTTAATTCACAAAACCCAGCACTCCACACAGAACGGGTCCCCAAAATGTTAGTGAATCCTTGTGAGGATATGTCTTTCCTTTAGGGTCATAAAGGAAGAGATCACCGGGTCAATGAAAAACATAGAGAATACAGAAAATTAACAACCACGCTGATGAATTTCACATCCTGTGTTTTCCAAGTGTATGCTATTCTGAACGTCTCCAAGAGCCTTATCTGCATTTTGCATTTGCATTGGGGTACAAAATATGCAGAATCACACTTCAGTTAGAAATAATTTTAGACACAGCTATGGCTAATACCTGCACCTTGAGAGAATGATATTATCTTGGCTGCTCCCTGACTTCTGTATGAGCATCATAACTAACATTACTTCTTTTTGAAGTTTCAGTTTCACGAGGTGAGGATCTCTTTTGGGGGTCTGGGTTATGGTAGTGGTGATCAGACATTCTTTCCTTATTGCTGTGCTATTGTCATTGTATCACTGATGCATTTCACAGGAGATAGAGGATAAAGCAGCGTATCACCTCAGAACTACTGCTAGAAATACAGAGCCATACTGTCAAAACCTCTACTTTTTTGTTCACTTCATTTTTAAAGACCATCTGGATGGATGCATATGCAAACCTATAGCCAAATTCTCACGTTAAACACTGAAACATTTCCTCAAAATTAATAAAATAATCATGAGTTTGAAAACTCTAAAACTGTCTTAGAACAAATATACCTGCTCCTGTGGCAAAATAAAATCCTTGAACAACCTTGGACCCTTCCAACTCCATCCATCTCATCATAAACCCAGGTTTCTCTTAACAGCTCTGCCCCTGACAGCAATGACTCTTGTAGCAGAAAGAGCTCATTGGGCTTTCTTTACTGGAAGAATGCCCAAAAAGTTGGAAAGCACAGATTTATGGGAGAACCATGAGAAAGCAGAATGCTTATCTCTAAGTGCCTTTTCTTCTTATTCTACCACAAAATTCCAACCTCTACGCATGTATGTATGGTACTGTGATTAAATTAATTCATAGTATTCCAATATTAATTATCCCACAAAATTTTGCAGCTACTGCAGAGTTACCTTTTATAAAGTTTCACAGGTTTATTGATCGTGTGTCAATATTTTAATCACAGTTTCACAGATGGAATGTTTTAAATCTCTTCTGAGGTTTCTATCTATGAGCTTTTCAGGCTGTTTTTCCTGGCCATTAAAAAAGGAAACATTCTTAGAAGTTAAAATGGATGTAAGAAAGTAAGAAATCAAAGGCTTTGTTTCTGTTCTGTTTTATTCCATACTACTCTGTTTCATTCCTATGCTTTTCACAACACAAAGTGGAGAGTTCTGTAGACCCAAGCCACTGGTGGTAGTTTCCCTACTCATGAAACTGTAGTATACACTTACCTGCATTCCAAGTGCACCACGTAAATAAGGGGATTTAATCTTCCTACCTCATCACAGCAAAACCACCTATAAAAATGAACAGGATGCAAAATTAGGTAGCATACCTTTAATTCTGAGAACTACTTGCTAACATGCGTGATGTTTCCCAGTACAAATAGCTCTTTGATATCTGGGCAAATTACTAATGGCAGGTGCACTGCTCCCCAGAGTAGGTATTTGCACATGGAGCCTACAATCTGCCAAGTGCACTCAACCTTCCATAAAAAGGACTTGGAGAAAAAATGATTCCTTGCAGAATGAGTACAAATGTGCTCCATAGTAAGTGGGCTTTTCTGCTATGCAAGGGGAGGGCTTTCTGCAAGAAGATCTAAAGCTCTGAGTATCTGATGAGTTAAGATAAGTACGGTTTACAAGGGCATGTAGCAATAGGACAAGGGGGCATGGCCTTAAACTGAAAGAAGGTAGATTTAGATTAGACATTAGGAATTCTTTACTATGTGGGTGCTGAGGCGCTGGCACAGGGTGCCCAGAAAAGCTGTGGCTGCCTCATCCCTGGCAGTGTTCAGGGCCAGGCTGGATGGGGCTTGGAGCAGCCTGCTGTAGTGGAAGGTGTCCCTGCCCATGGCAGGGGGGTTGGAACTGGATGAGCTTTAAGGTCCCTTCCAACCCAAACCATTCTGTGATTCTATGAAGATGCAAGGAAACTGAAGGAAACGGTCTGCTTTAATTCACAGAGAGAAAGTTCCGCAGAGCCTCCACTGTGAAAGTCCTAATGGAAGAACAGCTGAGCTCACTTGACTCCCTTGGCAAAAGAATGCCTGTGTCCACACCTCCATAGACAGGACTGGACACCAGAAATAAATTTCCCTTGTGTTCAATAGGATAGCAGCATGCATCCACTGAACATGGATTCTGGCTTCTCCCTTAAGGTACTACACAAGATCTGAACTTATGCGCATAATTATTATTCTACTCCAATCATCTTTATGCATGAACTGGATTTATTTTATTTTTCTAAGCCATTGTTTAATACAATACGCAGTGCAGAAACTAAGAAGCTAATGCAATCACTTCTGCTGCGTACTGCATGTTTATCTGGCTGGAAATGTCAGAATGCATGAAATATATCCAAAGTGTCACCGGGGCTGTTTGGTATGCACAAAAAGCACTGGAGAAGGTACTGTATTTAAAGTAATAAAAAATGACTCCAAATTACATTTCTCCTACTGTACCTAAATACTCAACAGCTAGGTTTAGAAACCTTTCTGACTGATTTTTAGTTATCTACAAGTCATGTAAATCAAATGATTAATAGGACTCCGATCCAGGCTGAGATGTAAATATGCACAACCTGGGCAAGCTTGTTACACCTGAGCTTTTAAACACATTTAACCAGCTAAGGTGCCTTCATGTTCTCACCAGAGAAACAGCTCTGATACCTATTCTGAGTATATGCTGCGAAGACTGAAATCTTCCCAAAGGACCTGTGCTTCAACAAACGCTACTCAGTTTTAACCCTGAATGCTTTTGTATGTGGTATCACTTTCTGCTTCATGTGTAATCTTTATCAGAGGGAAGCAGCTGCAGAAAGATCTGCGGTCATTTGAACAGTGTAGATTTTTTTATACACATGAGCTTTGTCAGAGACTACTTCAGTTTTGATCTTGGGGAAACACAATTACGTTGCTGTCATAGTTAAATGATGCAACGATATCTGAACCAGTAACAGATAAAGCTGAATATGTGACTCTTCAGCTAGAGAATCAGCCCTGCCAGCAGACAGGCAGGGTCAACCCATGGATGTGTGTCACACCAGGGCTTACCCCTGTAAGTACAGCTCAAATGCCTTTGCTAGCAAAAGCAGCGGCTGAAGGGGTGAGCTCCATAAGCATCAACAAGAGCAAGTGGAGCTGGGGGACTGGCTGCCCAGCACTAGGCTGGAAAGCAGAAGACACTGACTGTAGAGCTGCACTGACACTTTAGTCTGTTTTATTTATTCAAGAATGCCTTAGCCACTAAAGCAACAGGCAGCAGTGTATTAACACAATCACCTTAAGGATGACAACTCTTCATTATTGAAGAAACACTGCTTAAATCACCCCCTTTTTCTAGGAAAACATTAACAGAAATCCCCAATAACTGCATTTCACAAATGACAGTGACCTAGGTCTGCTGCTGCTGCAAGAACAGCTTGCTTCAGGGCAACGGGCTCTTAACAACCATCAGTTTCCAGCAGATGAACATTTATCTGATTTTTTATTTTATTGTATTGTATTTCTGTAATGGTGCTTGAAATTAACACTTTTACTCTGTTTTTCACTCTTTTTTTGATCATTAATGTGGTAAATTATACCAGCAAAATAAGTCCAACAGTTTCATCTGTGTCCTAAAAACCTATTAACTTTAAGTGTCTGAGTAGAGACCGTCTAGCAGTTTGAGGCTGACTTATTTCTAAGGTCATACTTGGGCCTATTAACCTAAACCAAACCAACTTCAACTCAAATATATACCAGAAGAATCCTATCAGATTTAAAGCATCAAGTGAAAGAAGAATAAAGAGCCTAGACACATGGTTACCCCATCAAAGCTGAAATAATCTCTAAGTAGTCAAACTGTTTCGGTGACATCCGCAGACTGTCTTCCTATGAGGTTCCTATTGTATTCTTCAGCTTTCAAAAAAACCCATAAATTGAGGTATTCAGCAAGCTGCCAGGTAGAATTTATCTCGCTTTAATTTATTACAGCTTGTCTCTATATCACTGTTCTAATTTTAACAAAGAGGTTTTTAAACTGGTAAAACTAAATGTATGTTTAATTTATTTCACCCAGTAAAGGATCCTTGAGAAAAATCAATTTCCATTTACAAAGGTGTCCCAGCAGGTTGGATGTCCCATTGCTGCAGTATTGTACCTCTTCACATCCAGGTCTATGTGACATATGGTATCATTTCTTCTCCATGATTCTATTACTTTTGGAAAACTATGTTAAAACATCATTATAAATGTAACTGAAAACTGACAAAAGCTGTGAAAATCAAAGTGAATGCTGATCCCTGGCAGTTTTGGTTGTACACCTGATGATGGATGCATAAATTCTAATATTACCAAGCAAACTACTTTTTATACTTCATCCTCACAACTACTGAGGTATTACCAATAGTACTATTTCTAATCTGCTAAGGCACAAAGTGGTTCTATCCTGCTGCTTTTGCATATAATCAGAAATCCCACAAAAAAAGGTATTTTTTCCCTATTGTATAATTAATTTCTTAATCAAATGACACTATTTAAATGTCTGTAGTGGGCATCCTAATGCTGAACCATGGACGGATTCAAAATCTGCTTTGCAATGTATGGGGTCTCAAAATGTGCACTTCATCCCCAGAAAGAGCTAGGAATTAACATTTCCAAACCTCTCACTTTAATGCTATGGTATAGACTGAACATAAGTTGGTGTGACTCGTGTCATGCACATGCGAAGACTTGCAAAACTCACATTGGGTTCACCTGCTCACAAGCTATGCAACTGCTGAAACTGTTTCTTGGAACCACACTTACTTAGATCCCAGGACATTAATACATTTAGATAGCAGCAGTTATTCCAGTCTGCAACTGGATAAGCAGCTCCCCTCACAGGTGATGTACTCAAAAAATACAAGGTTCCATCTCACCCTTCCCTACCTGAAGTCCACTTTCCCATGCTTGATTCAAGGACTGCAATTTTGTGTTTGTTTCTTTTCCCTTTAGATTACAAGCAAGGAACCATTACCATCATTCATAGCTGCCGTTCTTCTCAAAGCATATGTTTGAATCTACAGACACCAAACAATTCAACTCAAAGTATTCTTTGTATTGTTTTCACAGGAATTTAATTCAGTCTCAGGTTGGGCCTTAATTTCACTTCCAATTTTACACTAAGTATAAAAGTATAAAATAATGTGTGTGTATATACACACACATGTAATGAAAGGTGCTGTGAGTTACAGGGTCCTCATTCCATTGGGCTTGTGATGACAGCATAAAGTATGGAAGAAGGGGTGCAGTGTTGATTATATAATAAACACTAGATCCCTTCTCTTGTTAACTGGGCAATCAACAGAACCCAAAGCATAAATTACACCTCTAATTCAAACCTGACCTGCTCTGGATTTCAGACAAAAAACTGGTACAATTGCTGCCCAGTTGCCTATATCCTACTGCAACTCTTTGCTTCCTCAATAATATATCCTATATACCCAATTCTTGCCTTTTACTGATCCTGGGTTCTCTTCAAGTGTTTCTAGGGAGTTTTGATATTCCTGTACGTTATATTTTACAATCAATGAGCACAACTCCCGGATGAATGGTGATACAGGTGTATCACCTAGGAATTACAAGGGCGTTTTCTGGAACTGTAATGCACTCCACATTGCAATGAATAATGCTCCATTGCCCAAGCTAGCATAAGAAAGGGCTGTAAAACTAATCACCTCATAGAGCAAGAATGACACAGCTGAGGTTGCCTTTGCATCCTTGATTCATGTGAAGATGTGTATTGCCCCTCATCCACTGTAGCACAGATTTCAAAGGCAACAAAGGAATCAGATGCTCCAGTCTTACTAAAGTCCTGAATGTAGATCTGTGGCTGTTTTAGAAACTGTTGAAAAGTATCATTTACTATATTTAATTATACAATCCTTTTGTCTTACTCAAGAATAGATGGTGCTTACTAAAGTAATGTCTGAGCAAATGTAATCAAGTTCTTAAATTTGAGTATATCCTTAAATCCCATTTGCTTTAGTAGGAATGTAATGAATCTCTGATCTGATGAGGGGGGATGTTTACTGTAAAATAATATCTGAAAGCAGAAGAGAAGAACATCTTACATCTAAATACTTTCCTTTCCTGACCTCAGGAAAGAGTTCTCAAGCAAGAGGACTCAGAAGTGGAAAGATGAGGAAGACAAAACCTTCTGTTTCTTAAGAATGCACATAATGACTAAAGGCAAAAAGAATTAAGATTTCCAAATGTGGGAGTAAAATTCTGTCTTAGTTATACACAAAATTAGCATGTATATTGCACAACAAAAATGCCTATGTTCAGTGTAGACAATTACTTTTCATTTGCTAAAGCAAAGCGTTTGAAATTTGGAAAAGGAAATCACAGGTAAAAGCAACAACAACCATTCCAATCCATGGATAACAACCTACCTGTGTGACAGGAGGCATTCAACTTTTATAACCTGGATCTACGTCAGATTGTGATCAGAAAATAGAAGGCAATTTGTTCCTAACACTCTTTTGTGGCATATTTTTAATAAGGTTTTAACCTCCATCAACTCTGGGATTTGAAAGGAGGAGGTATCTCCCTTACACTATGTCCCTACATCCCACACCAGACTAAGAGTAAATTCCAGCAAGCCATTAAATATGTGTAAATCAATAAAATACAAACAAACAAAAATAAATCCCAGCGGCCATACACATAAGATCAGAATTTCCAAGCACTTGTCTGATTTATAGACTCTCTCAACTAATTCTGAACCCAAGCCTGCTATCAGCCCTCAAGCCGTGCACAAGGAACGCTGCACAACCAGTAGTCTTTATCCTTATCTTCATCATTTCCCCACTGCCACTTCAACACAGTGCAGAAAAAGCAACAACTATTCTACTATTGGATATAACTACAGGCATTTTGCTCATTATTTGAATATTATATACTTGATTGCTGCACACACATTTGTTGTTACAAATGTAATTATCATCTTTATGTACCACTCTTTAATAAGCTACTGTTAAAAATGCCTGAAGATGCACAACACGTACAGCTGCAGCACAAAAAATACAAACCATATAGACATGCATGTGTATACACAGGAACAAATAGCAAAGAAGAAAGCACTTTTATAACTTGTCCTATTCAAAGACTCTTGCAGCGCAGGACAAGATGATGCTGTACCGATACCACAAAGACTTGCCCAATGGTTCAGTAACTCAGCTACATACGAGACAGTCAAGGCCAAGCTGGATGTGGTTCTGAGCAACCTGATAGAGTTGAAGATGTCCCAGCTGAATGCAGGGGGCTTGGACTAGATCACATTTGAAGGTCCCTTCCAACCCAGACTATTCTATGATTCTACAAGCAACACTATGACCAGAAGCAATACCAACAGGAGGAACTGTTGCACTGAAGTACTGCAAGTTGAAATGAACATGCAGAGTAGGAGTGGCACAGTGCTGATTTCTTCCAAATATAGCATAAGAGTATGGTTTTCCTCTACAAATCTCTTTGAAGAGTTATGAGAGGTTCAGGCTTCTTGTGAGCAGTCACAGAGCTTTGAAAATGAGTATTTTTGTAACATGTTGGTGGTGATAGCATCTGCGGAACAATGCCATAGCATATGCCACAGAAATGTATCACTGAAATAAAGCCTCCTTCTTTCCAT
This sequence comes from Psittacus erithacus, assembly GCA_009867235.2. Taxonomy (NCBI): domain Eukaryota; kingdom Metazoa; phylum Chordata; class Aves; order Psittaciformes; family Psittacidae; genus Psittacus; species Psittacus erithacus. The sequence continues at coordinate 35,295 of WYDI02017790.1, read as the reverse complement.
GCTGAAAAAGCCCCTAAGTGAGACACCAATACTTCATATTTAGAGATGCCTATGTTGAAACCAGGCAGTTCTAACCCCGAATCCTGTGCAGGCAGCTCCTGCTCTGCCTGCAGTATTGCAGAGCTGCTGCAGTGTTCGTGCTGCAATTCATCTGTGCAGCTGCCTGTGCTCAGACCCTCCACACACAGACTGAGTGCTGAGGGGTTTTCACCTCGTAGGAAGGGCAGGCAAAATTAATCCTTCCTCTCAGTCCGCTGATTGCGGAACACTTACATCAGGAACAGAGTTGGTTCTGTTCGTGTAACATCCTTCATCACAATATCCACTAAAACATCCTTTGGCAGATCTCAAAAAGGAAAAGGATGTCACATTGCTTTTGGCAGTGAGGTACCTTCATGCTACTAGAGAATTTCTCAGGGGGGTGATCAAAATAATTAGCATGTTATTAAGTAATGAAGCTCATCTAGCATAAATCATTTTCACTCTAATATCCGAGTCTCTTATATTCTCCCAGGAAGAAGCCAAACCTCACATTCTGAGCTGCGCTGTCCTGTACCAAACCAGAAGCCAGCACTTTGTGACAATGGCTGCTCACTGGAAAGCTGCTTTTCTGTAGCTAGACCATTCAGCACGTTTTTAGCACATGGGCTGTTGAGTCCATATCAAATTAGGTGTCCTACTGGCCACATGCAGGGAGCAAGGCCCACAGGAAAAGTTTGGGAAGCAAAGGTGCAGAACTGAAAAGAGGCATTTAATTAAAATGCAAGGGGTGGGGAAGGGCAAGAGCTCATTACATGAACTTCTCTCCTGCTGTCATCCCAGGTTGTGTAAATATTAGCTATGTGATCTGGAATAATGGCACAATTGTCTGAAAGGATGACAAGTGACAGCTAAGAACTGGGTCAGGATCAATCACTATTTGCATACCAATTAGTTAATGTTCTTTTCTCATACAAACAGAGGAAAAGGTGACATTTCTCACTTTTAGAATAAAAAGCTCCCAATGTCTTTCACACAATGGCTTATGGTATATTTTTAGAAAATGTCTTTGGTCTTCAAGAGCTCTGCTAAAACTTCCTAATCATTATTTGAACCTCATCTAATTCCCAGCTTCATCAATGCTGCTAAGGTGCTAAGCAGTACCACTCACCTTTCCAGTAAACCAGCATGCTCAGCGCTGTGTTTTTCAGGCTCTGGAGCACTTGCTCCATATTTAGTCCTAAAGTGCTTCTTCTTAACTCATATTTTTTAATATATTTTGGAACTGATGTTTATAGCTTTCTTCTTATCCAAGCCATGGGCCCTCTGTCAACACACCAAAATCCAAACATGTGGCACCCCTGTAGATTCCCTCTTTGGTCATCATTAAACCAGAGTCTGAATTTTACCGTTTCTGTGCATGGCAGATTTATGATAGAAATTACAGGAATCATCAATCTTTCCCAAGTTTATAGTACACTTCACTGCTGGACCGTTACCTCTTTTAGAGAGGCTACTTGCAGTAAGGAAATTGAAGAGGGGAGCAACTAGATGGAAACTGTTATCATTTGGACACTGTTCTTGTCCTTATTGATCCTTACCTTAGTTCAGCCAGTACCTCCTTGGCTACAATAACACTACTTATACCTAATGAGGGCAAAAGCATCAGAGAAACTACGAACGGTGCATTAGTAAAACCACCACTTCCTAGCCTTATTTCTTCAAGTATTTTAATATTTCAAAGAATTCCTTTTAAATGTTTTAAGAGCTTTAAATTAGTAGCTGCAACCTGATCACAAATTAAAAGGCTTCCCTTACCAATGAAAAGCAATGCCAAGATATTTGTACACTTACTGTCTGTTTACACTCAGCCTTAAGATATTCCCTGGAAACCGATTCTTATTGCCAAAAGAATTTGAAAACATAACACAACTTCCATGCTAACTAATCAGGTATTACACCTTCATCAAACAGCTGCAACACCACTCATTGCTTGTCATGCACAAACATCTACCCAAACCCATGAAATTTTAAAAAGCAAATAAATATTCCAAAGTCCATACATGCAGAGCACCTAATTCTCACATCAGAATGCAGATACGCAAGAATGTGTGTGCAATCATATCCAAAAGGAATTTCAGAGGCTGTAAAACTGTAAATAAGGAGCTGTGGCCAAATGGAGGAATTCCAGTAACTCAAGCTTCTCTTTCCAGCCAAAATGGAAAGTCAAAATCGTAGTCATGCATGCATGCTAAGACTAATATATGTATATACTTGATTTATTGTTAACTTTTTAATACAGTAGCACTACAAGTCACATCTGGGTGCGACCTCATTGCACTAGATACTGTATGGTCATATAATACAAAATAACTGCTTAAAACTAAGCCAGAGGAAAGCTAAAGTGACTCTGGCATGGTGGGGGGATAATGTAGGTCCTTCAGATGTCATTTCTGTGGCTCATTCTATTATTAATGAAAACTGGAAACAAATTCCAACTGGAGCAAAGTATCACAACCCAAAAGATGCAAGATGCCATGAAGATGTCATCCCAGAACTCTACTCTCCTACTGATGCTGCACTGCTTAGAGAATAAATATCCATATGCCTGGGAAATCCCAGCTGTGAGTCCAAGGGTTCAGAGCAGCTCTCCAGTAGTTTTACTTTGGCTACCTTAATGTCAGGTTATACAAACTGTCCAAATGCACATTCTTTGTCTAAATTGAATAACTAATAATGACACTTATTTTACTCATAATTATTGCTTCATATGACAGCTATATCCCATTGGAATACAGAAACTGTCAAGTCAACTGAAGGAAGCTTATGAAAACAGGAAACATTTAACATGAGCTTGATCTCTGGAAATCACTAGCAGTTGGGATGGGATTGGCCAAGAGGTTTCACAGATGTAAGTAAAACACTGTTCTGTATTAATTTCTCTGTTTCTTCACCTCAGAAATTGTCCTACTCAAATTGCACAAACTTTAGAAATACTAAACCTTGTATAACAACCCTACCTAACCCCAAGTACTTGAGTGGGCTGAGGGTGCACAAGGAGCTGGGAGGGACACAGCCAGGACAGCTCATCTCAACTGGCCCAAGGGATATTCCATATCATACAATGACATGCTCAGCATATAGTGCTGGAGGAAGAAGGAGGAATGGAGGTCAGTCAGTGCGATGGTATTTGTCTTCCCAAGTCACTGTTACCCATGTCTCATGTCCTATAGCCCTGGGGTCCTGGAGGTGGCTGAACACCTGCCTTACCATAAGAAGTGGTGAATGGATTCCTAGTGCATGCAGCTTTTGCTTTACCTATTAAACTGTCTTTATCACAACCCATGTTTTCTCACTTTTACTCTTCCAATTTTCTCCCCATCCCACTGGGGGAATGAGCGAGAGGCTGCATGGGGCTGAGTTGCTGACTGAGGTTAAACCACAACAACCTGAAAATTCAACTAATGCAGTAACGAAATCCACACAAGTAGCATAAGGTTCCTGGAGACATCACTTTGCTAATGCCCTCAAAAAAAGATGCAGAAAGCTCACTGGTTTCCAGTTGACAAAGTATTTACAGGGCCTCATGCCTAAATGCCATCTTATTGCATTATTCCTGCTTCATTCCCTATAAATTAAAAGATGTGTCATTAAGCAGTTGCACATTGACTTCCACGCACCATTTCATGGCATGCCCTGCCAAACCCATAGCCCAAGTGTGCCACCTAATGGCTCTGGAGTCAAGAATGCATTTATACTACTATTTAGCAAACAAAATGAGAAGTGTAGCTTCATCTGCCGAGGTGGAGTTTTAGCATTATTTTTCTGAAGGACCTAGCCAATATATTTCACTAATAATTCTGAAGGTCTGATGAAATAATTCCTTTAAGGCACTTTAGAATTTTTAGGTAAGCAAACACTTGAATGTGACTATGAGGTTAAAGAATTCTGTGTAGTTTAAACCTCACAGGCAAAACCTCATAGGTTACAAGCTGCCCAAAAAACTTTAATATCCTGGTTGTCTGCAAGCCTCACTGCTAAATGACTGCAATCTCAAATGAAGTCGTGGTGAGTGGCAGCAATAGATCCATCCTGCTAAATTAATGTCTTATTTCTTTTATCTGTTCAAGTACTTATACAGGGCAACCTCAATTTAGCTGATATCATCTGCTTAACAATGCAGCCCTATAGTCAAGACCGGTGTGCGCATTAAGAGCATCAGGGAAAAAGAGCCATACGTAAAGGAGTTGTGGAATAACATGTGCCTTGCTGTTACATATGAACACAAAGAAAATATCAATACATTATAAAAGAAATATCACAGTAGCATACACTAGTGAATTCAGCTCTCAAGCAGTTTTACAATACTAGCCACCTAAAAATAGTGTCAAGGAATAAAAAGGATAAATAAAGATACAATTTATTTTATATCACATTAATATTGGGAAGCATAGCTACTTTATAATATTTTACAAAAATAAGCATTACAAATACGTGCTAGGGTTATAAATTAAGGCAATGAGTTACTTATTTGGCTACATACTCAGAAACTGAATGCTAGGAAGGAGGGTTTGGGGTTTACATTTAGATTGCAATTTAGAATAGCTTAATAACAATCCCTGCTTTCTACCACTTGGAAAGAAGACTCAGAAAATACTTACATTTGAATAGGATTTATGATTTATTATAAACATGGTGTGCCAGCAGATGAACAAGGAATAGACAATACTCCTTGACATTCCGGCCTTTTTTTCACATGTACTCAATGCTTCCTTTTCATTATCACTAACAATGTAAAATCTAAGTCTGAATATTGTCAGATACAAAACTGCATGGCAAGACAGCATTTATATTTTTATGTTGAAATAGGTTTCAAGAGTTCCCCTTTTCTTTCCAAACACGTCTGAATTCTGCGCCTTTCTTTCCAAGATCTACTTCGTCCTGCTGACTTCAGGCAGGGTGAATCTTTTGATTCTGATAAATTCATCCATACCACAAGATTGCTTTCTCTTTATCTAATGTTAACAGTAGTAACAGAACAATTATCTCTGGTTTATGGAGCTGTAACATTATAGAATATCCCCATGACACATAACTATGGCGCTTTAGGAGGAACAATTACTGGGGAAGTGTCATGACTATATCAGTGACACAAGCAGAGCAGTAAGAAAATGCTTATGCACACAGTGTGCCCCCAGCAGACTGCCATGAGCTGAGATGCAATGGAACTTCATACATCAGTAAGTGCAATTCTAAGACCTAATATTCAAATCCTACACACTTCAGTGCATGCATTATACATTTTATATGTGTCAGTGCATACACATTAATGTAAACTCTAGTGCATACTTTGAAATTCTTGTGGGTGGGCTGGGAACCACTCTAGGTATAACAACACCTACCTATTTGGAAGGGTGAATAAGATCGTTGGATTTCAGATACAATGACCTTGCTTTGATCATTCTGAAGTTCTAGAGAGAGATTATATTGTTACAATTTGATAAGAGATTTCAGAAAGCTTGAGCCTGGAAATGAACAAAGAAAATGGTATCTTATTTACAGGGGATTTAGAAACTGCACAACCCACGGCTAAATTTATGCAGTGGTCACCTAATCAGACCCCTCATTAAAGCTGCCTCTTCGCTTATCAGCTGGTAAGCTATGCCAGCCATACAGAGATTCCAGATTTCAGTGGAAAGGGCTATTATAGGAATGCACATGGAAAAAGATCGAAACAATTACTTTAGGATGCATTTATATCTCTTAGCTCAAGCATGCTATTTCTGCAGTAACCTCCTACCAAATATTCAAGCAAACATAGAAGTCTAATCCTCCCCCTGTGAAGGAAGCTGCTCTATACTGTGGGATGATTTCCATTCCAGAACCCTTCTGGGACTTGCCTATGCTGTACAGAACTGAATACGCTCATCAAAGCAAAAAGCAGGCATTGCGAAAAGGAGAGATGGTCACACATTTTTCCTTCTAAGAAAAGGGTTGAAGACATTTCTCCATCAAGGTATACCTTTTCAGTTCAACCACAGAATTCTCAATTTGCTATCACAGCGGGAGACAGAAGAATGTGCAATAGAAAAGATTTCTGTCTCTTTTCCTATAAACTCTTAATTTCTTTTACCGTAATGATCAAGCAGGTATAACATTCTTCATACTACCTAAGCCAACAGGAGCAGAAGAGTGCAGATAACAGAACTAAGTAGTGCACACCTTGGTTTTTTACCTCTCTTTTCCTCAGTTCTCCATATTCCTGCTTGGACAATTCTATATAAAGCCATCTAACCCTGAGCTGCAAGGTTCCTTCCATCTCAGATTTCATTTCTCCGACAGGCTGGCACATAGAGCGGATGTTATCTCATAGTCTGTCATCTCGGCACTGCCAGTAGAACAGCAAAAGGAAAATAAAGAAAAAATCCAGGAAGAATTAAGGAAGTCAGGGCCAAGGCATTTCTGGAGAACTGAAGTTTAAAAACAATGTGGTTCAATGTACAGCTCTTGTCACAACCAAAGCTGCCTACATTAAGGCTAGAATGGCTGCAGTTCATGGAGCTATAATAATACCTGCTTTATCACAAGAAGGAGAACAAGACACCCCTTCTTCCTGTCCCATCCCTCATTTGCTGTATTGTGAAATGTGTATATTTTGCTAGCAAATGGAAGAGAGGTTTCTTCCATCTTATTACAACCAACTTGACCAAAGGACTTAGTTTTAAGTGGAAAGTTATTTCCACTGCAGATACCCATAATTAGCCAAGAAGGAATCAGTTGATGTTTGCAGACACAAACTTTACCACTCTTATTTGGAGATAAACTTCCTTAATGTAGAGCTCTTATAATGTGTGCATATATCTTAAGACTGCAATTGTGTATAAATATTTAAATTACATCAGTGGCAGATTTCTCCATATGAAAACTTGCAAAGAAAAGAAAAAAACAAATGTTTTTTCTGAATGCTACTGAAAACTGCATGAGGTTTTTATGGGAATGTTTCACACCACTCCCCCTCTCATTTCCTCTTGTCATATAAATAATTCACCAGCAAAATCCTCATTCTGAACAAGGAATGAATAAAGTTAAATAACCAGAAGATCTACAGATACATATGGGCTCTGCAAAAGTTGTACTTCTGCTGTTGTTCTGTTCAACTAGGTAGTCACCTGTTAGCAAGACAGCCACACTAGGATGAGAGGAGGGGATTGCAGAACTTGCAAATAGATAAACCTGCTTGAGAGGCTGGAATTTGGTTTTACTTATCAGACTCAAAGGTAGCTGATGCAAAGCAAAGTACAAACACTGAGCTTGTGTATTTTAAGCATGCAGAGAAGAAATGGTAATTGCACAGTGATGGCTCTGACTTCATAGCAAAAATAGTCACTAAATCAGGTGAATGATTCAAACTTGACATATCTGCCAATGTAGGGGAATGGCTTGGGTGCCTTCCTATCAACAGCAAGTAGTTAGTAGATTTTCCTCCATCCCTATCATGCTCTAAAGATCTTTAAGGCAAAGAATCTTGTTATCTGAATAACCCAGTTGTAGCTCAGTAGCACAGAATTTGCAATTCCAAAATATTGCCATAAACTTTCACATTACTCATGTCAATATTACTCATCCAACATGGCCTGTAAGCTCAAAAAGCATTTCCAGAAGAAGGATGTCAGCACTTTACAGTGAATTGCGCTTTGACACAGTGCTCGCTTGTTGGGCCTGCCGAGCCTTCCAAGACTATTGTTCCTGGTGGGGGAAACTTTGAGCGTCTCAGTTTGATAGTGGGATAGTTTGGAAGAAGGAATAAAAGGAAGCTTCGAAAACATTTTTCATTCTCATGGTAAGACCGCAGCCACAAAGCTACCTGGATGCATGTACCATGGCTGCACCTACATTGCTGTGTCAATAGCTACTGTTAGTAAAGGGCAGGTTAAGAATAACAACAAAAGCCCTATTATCACTGACTTGTAAGAACATTCTTTTGTCAACTCAGGGCAAAGCCTGCTGAGATTCCTGAATAAAATCAAATGGGTGCTCACGTTTGAAATGCTCCCAAGAAAGCAGAAATTTGCAGCATTAAAAGGTCCTAATCCTACAATTAGTTCACCTATCCCTATAGCACCTTTGTGGAACAGACAGAGAAGATAAGTCAGGGTTCTTGGTCGCAGCATGCTAGTGTCGGCTCAGAAAGGTGAGTGCCTTTCCCATCAATAGCAGATGGTGCCTGTAGAGCAGAAGAAATACTTGGCAGCATGTCCTAGGAGCAGCCGGGGAGCCAGAATGCTCTCAAAACTCAGGAGCTGCAGTGATGTTGTGCAAGCAGGTCGGCCAGCTCTGATCTAGCTGCTCTATGAGGTCAGCTTCTGCATTTGTCTAGACTGGTAATGAATCACAGAACGGTTTGGAAGGGACTTTAAAGCTCATCCAGTTCCAACCCCCTGCCACAGGCAGGGACACCTTCCACTAGAGCAGGTTGTTCCAAGCCCCATCCAATCTGGCCTTGAACACTGCCAGGGATGGGGCAGCCACAGCCTCTCTGGGTACCCTGTGCCAGTTGAAATCTGGGAACGCTTGTCAATGCTACTTTCAGGAGAGCCCAGGTATGAATCCTGAGCAGCAGCTGTGCGCTTTAAGTTGTTAATGGATGATCATGAAAGGAAAGAACAGTTCTCAGAGGTGATATTCAGTGGGGCAATTAGAAAGCTCCTCTTTCAGAAGTAAAAGCCTGTTCCATCCCAAGAGTTCACTGTAGTTAGGAAAAAAATGGGAAAGGACAATCAGTTCTCCTGATACTTACAAAGTGATTCCCCTAAAATAAAGTACATCACAAAACAAATACGAGCATAGCATTTTTATCTGTGTGCTGAAGAAGAACATAAAATAGTGTTTTATACTCCTATTTTAATAATGACAAGATTTTCTATGGTGCAATGCGGGGAAACTGATGTCAAAGGATAACCATCTCGACACTCTGTAGGACTTGAAGGCACACGTTCTGTCCTTAGTACTTTCAGACAATCCCATCTAAGTCAATAGTGTTACATAAACGTAACTGGGTAGAATCTGATCAGCAATTTATAAATGACCATGTGTACTGCTGGAGTCTGCAGCTGTGTTGTGCTGATATTTAGCTGCTCTATTGTGAGCCTCTGACTCCAATACGAAGAAATACACCAATGACAGAATGCACAAACAGAGTAAATCTCAGGGGGACTGCAAATGGATTTTCCTATTTGGCTTTTTTTAATCATTCCAATCTCCTTTATTTGGAACAAAGGCTTTTGGGGAAGGAAGAATGCAGAAGAATGTATGAAAATACCACTGAGGTATTTCTGAGTTGGCATTTTTCAAGCAGCCTGATGCAAGGTAATTTAACTTACCTCACACTAACAAATTCTGTTTGTGAAGAGATGTGACTAAGTTTGTGGCAGAAACGAAATAAAACCATTATAAAAGAGGCTTTGCTGTAGATAGGGTCCCACTTCTCCAGGCTGATGGGAACAGAGTCCACTGGTGACCTCCTCAATTCTGTTAACAGTTCAATCCCGTACACTGACTGGTATCATTAATTCTATACACGGAGAGGGAAAAATATAGGACATGCCTTAATGGTGAACTGCAGACAATCATGTGCTGTGTATCCTTTGTCCTCCTCTGCCTGCATAATGAACCAGCTGTGATCCACTGACACATGCTGGGGGTGGGAGGTTCTGCTATTCCTAATCTTCCATCTAGTCACCTCTTTCTGGTGATCTGGGGTGGCAAGTCTGTGCCATGCCAAGGCAGAATATGAGCAAAGCTGATGCAATGGCTATCCATGCCTAATGATGTCTGTGGCCTCAAACCAATCAGCCTATACTGGGACAAAGAAGGAAAAGTTGACTTAAATTTAGGTATTTTTCCTGCTGCATGAGAAGCTTTATAAATTCCAAGGCAAGTTACATCAGACTCACATCACTGTATACAGCTTCAGAAAGAAAAGACTGAATGAAACTGGAAATTCAATATTACCTGATTTGCATTAGCAAATGTATGATTTGCCTTCAAGATCAATTGAAAGAACAATGAGTTTGGTTGGAAGCTCCTGACTTTAACACCACCAGTATGGAACAGGGAAAGAAAAAGGTAGGCAGTTTTTATTGCTTTAGCCAAGATCACCTTCCCAGGCCAGAGTTACAGCTTCACTGATTAATCAAGATGCAGAGAATTCAGAACTAAATGCAAATCAAGTTTCAACAGAGGAAAATAACGGATGTCTGAACTGAGAACTGAAAAGTACAGATCAAATAAAACAAGCGTGACTCTTCTTTTGCACCATGAATTTAAACCTTGGTCCAAACTTCAGAACTGTAATTCTGAACACAGAATTTTATAAATAAAGTTGTAAGCAAAAAAGTATCTTGCAATTTTCTTTAATCCTATGATTCTATCTTCTAGGGCAGCATTAAACTCATGGTGCTTAACCAAAATCAGGGGATTACTCTCCATTATTACCTTATAACAAACAGAATAGGTTAATAGCTGTCATTGCTATTTCTAAATAGAGTACTGCATCATTATGCATTGTTAGAGCTGACAGGCACACATCCCTAATACAGCACTTCTTGCAAAACATCACTGCTGTTATTGTTGAGGTTACGGATGTTTTGATATTTGCAGACCTTATAAGATTTTAGTCAAGGCAGAGTTTAGGTTAGATGGGGAAAAGGAGAGGGAAAACAGAAGTGTTTTTCTTCTTATTCTAATTTAATGTTGCTTCCTGCAGAACTCCTGGAACTTTTTGACATATGAGAAATGCCTGGAGGAGGCCAGTCTGTCAGCAGAACAGCCAACGAGAAATGTATTTATGGAAAGAACAGAGGTGCAGTTAAAAAAGAAAATAAAAATACTCCTTTTTGAGAGGAGACAGAAAAGCAGCTACAGACTAACGAGCATTTCTTGATCTTTCCTCCTCACCTGAGCAAAACCATCGCAGAGCCAAGATTCCCAACACTCAGAATAGAACTTGGAAGTTGCCATACAGCATCTCCCAAAGTTTCCTGCAATATTATATATGCTTACTTAGGGACTATAGCCCACCTTTTTCCTGTGTAACACAGCAGTTCCCATATACAACAGACTGGTATTCAGTGGAGTTTCATGAGACTCAGATTTGAACTCTGCTCCAAGCACAAGCACAGACTTCGATTCTGGATATTAACCAAAAATTGCATATCAGTGCCCATAAGTGCTATTTTAGGTTTTAGTTTCTTGCAAACGTTTGTGCAAGACCCTAACTCTTCTGCCTAGTTGTACTGCCAGGCTTTTTTTCCCTATGAAACAGGTGAAGGGATCAGATAAACAGGGTAATAGGCATCAAAATGTTATGACCAAAATTTCATCTCCTTTCTTTGGCTAAGGGACTTCTAAAATGAGCTTGTACAATAAACCCATCTCTCTGCCATCTTATTACCTTATCATGAGGTTAAAATTTCCTTTGCACTGTATATGATTTTTGCCTAGCTCCAAAAGCAGTACCAAAACAATCCTTTCAACTCCATTGCACTGTTTTATCTTACGATAAATACCTGGCTCAGGTGCACAAGTTCTGTGTGGGGCTGTAGCTTCCCTGACCATGCTACTAATGGAAAACCACAACACACAGCAATGCAAAACGTATTTAGAATATATTTGCACTTAAATCTATAGGTTAGCTATGGGTATTTTCATGTAAGTGCCACTGTCTCAATTGTAACTGCACCTAATGACAACAATAGAATTCCATCTCTAACCTGTTTGGAAGTCCAGGCAGCTTTGTTGCAAGGAAATGCACTCTCATATATTCTTTTCCCTCGCCTTTCACACCATATAAATGCTTCTGGTTTCACACATATCTCTTGCAGCATACTAATTAAATGTTTCAAAAGGCTTTATCCATGGTTAAGTGAAGATAAAATTTTAATGATTTAATTAGCAAGCTCCAAGAAAAAAATACTAACAAAGACGTGCTTTTAGTGACTCTTGCTCTCATGTTACGTTGGAAGCACAGGAAGATGCAGCACTCGACATCACTTTTCCTGGTATACTAAGCAACAGAGCACGTGATCCATATCATGCTAGAATGGAAGTGGGGAACGTAACAGTTGAGTGAATTATGCCAGTTCTTAGCTGCATGTTGTCAGTGGTGCTTCCTCGAAGAAAGCAAACAGCCTTATGGGGGGAACCAAATCAACTATCATTTGACCCCTAATGCTGGAAGGCAACTGGGAAAGACAAAGAATGCCATTTTCTGAAGGATGAACTGAAAACTGATTCATTTTGAATACTTCCACATCACTTAGCTGTGACTCCTGTCAGCTGGTTGCTCTATCCTCTGAAACCTCTGCATTTAGGGTTTGGTAAAGATAAAATTCTATTGTTCTGTATAACACATTGGAGAAAAAAAAGCTAATTTCTCTGTTTGAATAACTTATTACAATGTGGAATTTACTCTTCTGCTTTTCCCTCCACCAAGATTAGCCTATTATGAAAATCACTGCCCAGACATTATGTATCAGTGACACAGAGCACAATATAAAGGCAGTTTGAGCCTGCCTTTAGGATTCAGCCATTCTAATCCTACCACTTGGCTCTCCCCTCCCAAATGTGAAGAAGTTGGTTATAATATTCCATTTCATATGATGCATTATGTTCTAATACACATACTGAATATCAAAAACGAGCACGTAAGGAGATGAAAGGGAGTCTGGATTGTTCACTCATTATAAAGCATCACTCATTCAAAGAAGTTAAATGCATCAATAGGCAGCTTTCCTCCCTCAGCACTATTCAGAAGGATCAACAGTACATGCTAGCTCCTGCTTTAAGAATTAGGGACAAGGCCAAAGCAGAAGGAGGGCACAGAAAACACGCATTTAGCTGCAATTAGAATTCCAGTCCATAGTAACATAATCATTGTTTTAGTTCAAAAAATTTGCAGTTGGCAGCGATCTCACTCTGTCAGCCATCACTAAGCCTGCTCTGGAAAGACCAAGAGCTGTGTTCACAATCAGCTCTTGGCAAAAGTGGTCACCGTGCAGTCACTCAAAGCAATGGGATATCTATATTCTCATCTCATTATCATTATTCTTCTCAGCCAAGAACCCCAGGAAGAAGACATAGCTGGCCAAGTGCTATGAAAGGCTGTGTGCGCAGGATAATAAAGCTGTAAAAGCTACATGCAAGGGAGGGTACATAACAAACACCATGCAGAGGGTAAGCAACTGATAAGGGATGTAGTGCAGAACCTGATGCACTGATTTCAGACATGGAAATGCTGCACTTCACAGCAGTATAACGTTTTATGCTATATTCTGGTTCTTAGAAACTTAGAATATGGGCACCACTCAAGTCTTTCATCTACAAATCCCCTAAAGCAAGGCTTTACTTGTGTATTGTGCTAGTCAACCTGCTGCAAATCGCTGTGTACAGCTAACATCACTGTATCAACGACTAACAATAAAAAGGGGATAATATGGCTGGTTGAGGAACCTGGAGAGAAGTTGCAGGGAGCAACTGTAGAACTGATGGAGATATAAACACTCCAGGTCAGCTCCATGCCTTTAACTTCACATTCAGACCTTGGTGTTTCAGTGCTTAGTTAACAAACACATTATATGAGCTGTACATGTCAAAGTCCCATTTACTGGATATTTTTATGCTGCTGATTTCCATACAACATGCTGTTCATAGTATTTGACTTCCTTCCTGTAAATCTGACTAACCAAAGATGACCTATATCATTGCAAAACACTCAATTTTAAACTGTTTAGCAAAAGCAGGTCTGGAGGACAGAAAGAGGAGCAGAGAATCTGAACAATTCGCTCCATTAAAAAGCATCATCCATTCACAGCTGGCATTTTACAGCTCATGTATTTTGCTTTGCTTTCTCTGCGTAAAAAAAATGAGCAAGGAAATCAACAGTTCTGAACTTTGAGCTGCACTGAAAGCAGATACGGAGAGTTCAGCCCTTGATCAAGTTGAAAAAGAAAACCAAAACCCCACTTAGATCCCTTCCAATTAGACATTGGAAGTTTTCAGTACTTAACTGTATTACAATAAAAGAACTGCAGTGTATAGCATACCCAAATCTTAAAGGCAAATATATCAATCTTTTAATCCTCACTCTCTTGCAAAATGTCACAGTGAAAAATAGGGATGGTGATTCAAAGTGTAGTTAATAACAGGAGGGTTTTTCACTCTTCCCACTGCCACAGAATGCAGTTATTTTCCTGGTGAAACTATGGAGCACTACAGCACGACCTCCCTCCTTCACTAACAGTAGCACCACACAAAAACTTGTGCTATAAATACATTATTAATGCGTTTGTTAAAATTTGGTTAAAATTATCATAGGCTTCAAGTAAGCAAAGGTCTTTCCAAAGGCAGCTGTTGTTGCCTGGCACCTTTGCACATTTGCCAGTGAGGGTCTTCAGAAGTTCTTTGATGAAGATTAATGAAGGCAGAAAGAGTCCATGTTTGCTGTCTCTTAATTTCCCCTGGAAACGTAAACGTTTGAAAATACTGTGAGATTAGTTTCAACTCTTTTTCAAACAGAAACCTCTCTCTGGTGAGATAGTCAGTCTTACATGAGCACAGCCAAGACACAGACACTCCAGCTCACAATTACCAGTGTAATTGGATGTCCGGCTGATCAGCTGTTAAAAACTAAGCTGGACAGAAGCAAGTCTTCTGAGTTTAGCAGCATCTCAAAAAGCTCTACCAGGGATTCTCACATTAGCATGGCTGTAGTAAGAAGTCAGTGTTTAAATGATAAGCCTTGCTTAATTTAACTGTAAAAATTTGCTGGAGGCAGAGGTTTGTAATATAAATTTGTAGCCTGACAGCAATTTCCACTTTACACATTCTGAAAACAAATGTGGCAATGCTTCTGTTAGTGGAGAACAACTTATGTGTTTGAAGTCTATCTGTTACAGTAGTTGAGAAGAGGAAGATTTGCACATTTTAAAGCTGACAGTCTCCCGTTACTATCAATGCTGACGTGTTTGGTTAACTCATACTTTACCAGAAACTGCCACCAAGCCATGAAATGTACAGACTAAAAACATTTCATAAGCATTCAGTGACAAATCACATTTGATTGCCTTGACCAGTTTAACGAGGAAAAACCAGAATGCATTACAGAATGTATTGCAGACGTGATGCTTCTTTCCCAGGTACTTGCTGGACAGAGTTGTTGATCTAAGTCATCTCCTTACTCAACAGGATGAGGCACATAGTCTTAACTTCAGATGTCTGAAACAACAGATATGTCTGCACTGAAAGGATTACTTTTCCATGCAGGAGAAGGGATTTGGGGTTTTTTGCAGGAGTTAATCTCAGATACCACCCACAGAATCATTAAGCTTCCCCAATTGCATTCCAAGAGCAAGGTACAAATCTTCTACTGCCTTTTGCGTGGAGAAACTCCACAGAACATCACATTTGTTTGTTTTTAAAGAAAAAAGAGGATGAATTAAAATACCATCATAAAAAACCATTTTAATCTGTTATTGATTTTTTAAGATGAGGAAAGACAGAATGAATTCCTGCTGAAAGTTACCTACTTTGTAGAGTCGGCTTATGTCTTCTCATGATTCAAGAATTTGAATAAACTCAAGTAAACTGGATTAGAATCCAAACTGTTCCTCCTTCAGTCAGTAAGGAAACTATACTCTCAGGTAAGTAGGCTTTCTTTTCTTCTCCTGCCCCGGCAAAGACAAGGATGCTAGTATTTTATATAGGAATCAGGACAAACAACTGCTCTCTCCTTTCTATAGTGCCCTGAGAGCAGTCCCACTGATAACGAGCCTCAAAATGTCTCCTTGAATGCAATCACTTTTAGAACAGATAACAGATTATAATCCCCTCTGTATTATCTCCCAGAAGCCTCACCTGGATTCAGTATCCATGAGTCTATCCTTTGGAGGCTATGACCACTGATATATTGATTGCACCATACAGGCCTGATAAAACAAAGTACTACTCTTTCTTTGCAATAGGATCACTTTGTAACACAAGAGCTGAAGTATTTACAGCAAGGTTACCTACCTTGATCTCACCATTCCTTCGATGCTTTTTTGGAAGCCTCTTTAAACACCTTTCAACAAAGCCTCTCTGCTAGTCAGCTTCTCCTCCTAGAGATTTTAACACAAGATCCTATGCTTCTTTCAATGGAACACATTTTAATTGGTCACCATCCTTTAGATTTGACACCATGACAGAGTGAGCCTTAGTTTTGCTGAAGCAATGGCAGGAGGACCTTCCCAATAAAGACCCCAACAATTATTTCCTTGAGGATAGTTGATGTATTTTTAAGTTGGTACATTACTCTTAGCAATTTTGCCTGATCTCCCATGTTTTCCCCGTGACTTAATACTATATAGTCAAGAAAACTCGTCCCAACAACAGTCCTTTTATCATACGCACATACACATTCACTGAATCCAATATGTATGATAAACTACTTAACCTTCTTTTCCAACTGGGTTACATCTTTTCCTTCAGGCAAAATTATTTAGGTCAGATGAGATATTGACATTTTTAAAATATGCAAGAAAATTACTAGCAAATTTATTCTTCTCTAAAGGGAAAGTTACCTTAGCACTACAATAACTTGTCATATGTTTAGCAGTCACTCATAATACCTAGTAAGTAATTTACTTAGCAAAAGATTAGAACTTGGATATAAGACATCACACGACTCTTGCCTATGATTAGCCAATGATACAGTTAAACAAAGCACCACCTCTTTGTACACTGTTTTGGATGGAAATTGTTTAATTGCACTTACAGGTTTCATTAGTTACTTTATGAGGAAAACTAAAAGGGGGTGGGAAGAACTGCACCAACCACTTCAAGATAAGCAATAAGAAGGCTGGGTTGAGGGATTTTTGTTGGTATGTTTTGGTTTTCCCTCATGAACACATAAGGGAGACTAAAACACATTTGTTTTAGTCACTGTCCCTTCTTTTGTTCCATGTGTGTCCTACAACTTTTACAGTAAATATGTCAATTCTGGAAGCAAATAATGAGCCATCACAACACTAGAAGTGACAGTTCTAGATAAATAATAATGAGGCCAAAAGGAGCCAAAGGCACCAGAACCCTGGACATATGGCAGAGGTCCATGCACCCAGTTCTGAACTGCAACTGTGTGTGATGCAAAGCACGTAGCTGCACGATTCCAGAGACACCACGACCCTGCGAGCGCACCATGTGTGCACAGTTCCAGGCACACCAATATCCATTTGTCCACAAAAAAGACTCTAATAAATCCTGATCAGCAGTTGTGCCTGTTCCCCCTATAATTAGCAGTTCTGTGCTTTTCACTGCCCAGGACTGTCATCTAGAATCCTGTAGATTACTGCTTTCCATTTCCCCTCCAGCATTGTAATTTCTGCCAAAATACCTTAATGCCAGAGAACATGGTTGTAAAATGATTGAAGAGAAAAATAAATGAACAAACTCATTGTGTTTGATTTCAGCTGCTTTCTATGTTCATAATGTGATACATGTTTCTTTCTCAGGCTGTGTTGAACTGCTTACCTTTGATATGGCCTTACAATCTCCACAACTGAAAGCTTACCTGGAATTATTTTCAGGACATTAGAAAGATGGTATGAATTTCCATAACAATGGACTTCAATTCTTTATTTAGCAAGCAAGCTTCTAATAATTTCTTAAGAATTTCTTGATATTCTACAATAGTTACAAAGTAGGTATGTTACATACAAATAGAAGAAAAACATCTCCAAGTCATTCAGTATGAAACCCACTGAATTTACTGTTGCTGCCTTTTAACCAGCCCCTGGGGTTTTACTGGATGCTATGGAGCTTAACACACTTAGGCTCTGATGGACCAAGGAAATAAATTAACTGCTCCTCAATGTAAAATGCTCTAGTCTCCAATTCCTGAAAAATACATTTTTGCTTCTCAGGTTATTTCATATTACTAGATATGACTTTAAGGATGATGGTCTCTAGGTTTAACACCACTGCAAACATAGTACAGATTAAACTGTACCCAGAAACAAACTGGAAACCAATTAGATCTAAAAAGAGCAAAGATAAATTGCTCTACTAAGAAGCAAGACAGCAGGATTCTACTTTAGCTCGACTTTCAGAGGGATCTTTTAGTATCGCTCCAATACAGAGTGCACATCAACCATCAAACCCAGAAACAGCAAAGACATGGGTAACTGCAGTGGGGACTGCTCTCTTTAGAACTCAGGAAAAAGAAAAAGAATGTGCTAAAGCAGGACAACAGTTCAACTACTGAATGTTTTTAAATGTTTATTCTGCAAAAGTTAACAAAAGTTTTACTAATAAAACCTCAGGGAAAATTCAGTTTTCCTATGGACGGAACCATTCTGGAGAGTAAATTCATTCAAGTGCAAGTCCTGCTTTGTATAAATATCTCAGCGCCACCGTAACTGCCAATTTACTGCTGATAGCTCTGTAATATAAGACTCTCTAAAGCATTGTCCAAGGTTTTAAAATTAAGTATTTATACTCCTAAATCACTCCTGCCTGGAAAATACCAGGTATTCAGCAATTTTGAAAATCATGCCCTTGCATGTCTAAATATAGATGTAGAATGTTCCCGATCACTACAGCATCACAGAATTCTCAGCTGAGAGAGTAAATATTAATACTACTCTGAGTCCTAAATCATCACTCCGCACAGCGCATGGAGATCTTCAGATGAAAAGCATTACAGATCTATTTCCAGGATCTTTTCCAGAACTGTGGGAGTATATAAAGCTCTGCAAAGCCTTCCCTTCTTTAATATGACTTATAGCACATGCTCTCAAAAAAAACACATATGCCATTTGCTTTTATATACTAGCAATTGAAATTTTGTCAACCAGGGTTCTTGTGTCTTAACCTGCCCTTTGTTCTATTTTTGTCTGCGTCACACTTTCCTCTTATTGATGGATGCTGTAATTACAATAAATGATGTGTACTTTTAATGAAAATAAGCTCACTTTTTGCTAGGCTTATCTTCAATACTTTCTAGATATAGGCTGTTTCTCATTAATGATATATTTTTTTTGGTAAAAGATGGTAAATGTTAATGAATAAATTATACACTTATAAGCCTGAAGCCAGCCAAGGTGTAATAAGAGCTAGGCAACCTTCCAGCAATGTCACAGTAAAAGGTAGGCTCTGTTTTTTGTTGCCTATTTGATCTGTTCAGAGCTTTTTCATTTATCAGAACAGCTGGTTTACAGCTACAATGCACCAGTTTTTGTATACTGGTGCATTCATCTTAACCCTATTAAATAAACAAAACAAAAATGCTCTTGTGGTTGCAAAGGGTTTAGCTTTTTGTAAGAGGCTTTCTGTACACTGAGACAGGCAGTACTGCTTTTTAGTGGGAAAAACCCCCTTATGTCTGTTTTGAAAGGGTCCAATTAGCAAGTCTGGGGACACCAAGCTTACAGTGAGGCCTGAAATCGGAGCTGGACTTCTGCAAAACAGAACTCAGTACACTGCTCTCTGGATAGAGAATGGAATCAACTGAGAAGCAGGAAATTAGAGGAACAAAAAAGAAAGTGGATGATAAAACCCATTCTCCCCCTGTCTTCACTTACAGAGTGTCATGAAAGCCTATTTAGAGGCTTTTATTTACTCTTAAGCTAGATACTGGAATTTTCCCTAAACATTCAACATCCCTCACTAGAAACAGTAATACTATTTTCATACATAGACAGAAATACTTCTTTTTGGGTTTTAAGAACTTCTAGTTTTTTAAATATTGGAAATGATGCACAGGATGAGTAGCCTAGAAGGTTGATGAGTACTCTGGGGATGCCTACGCACATAGAAAATTACTTTGTTTTCATGCAAAGCAGAAGGAGGAGAGGAGAACATGCAAGATTGCTAAGTATATGAAAATAGTCCAATCAGTGCCAAAAGAAAAGAAATCACATCATAATTAAACTCCAGTATTAAAAATCAAAGACAATTCAAATTCCATAAAGTGATAATAGGTAAACCCAAGCCAAACTCAGGACAAAGTTTTCAGTTGAAGTACAGACACAGATCCTCAGATCTGAGTCAATTAATATTAATATACCTATTAATCTCCATCTTCATATTGATATCCTTCCCACTACCAAGACATTTATAGGATATCTTTTTACCATATCAAACAATAAGGACCAAAGAAAAAAGCAGGTGGCAAGGCACAGAAGAGTTCCTTCCAACATCAAACCCCCTCCAGCTTCTCTCAGCTCACAGCACAGTGTGGGACAGACAATGCACAGACTTCATTCCACTGGGGATAAAGCTGGACTCCTTCCTGGCCAGGTGTTCCCATAGACTCCTACTTCACACTGCAGCTACCTAGCAATCAAAGGCACATTCATTCCATTAATTGCACTGATCTCTCTACCTGGTGCCAAATTCTCCTCCTTTTCCTGCTAAAGGCAGGTGAGCATTCAGCAACAGGTCTCAGACATAATGTGTTTTGTTCTGCTTTCACTTTTTCTGTCTCATTTTGAATGGGGCACTGCTTACTGACAGCAGTGTTGGACGCAGTTGTCCTTTCACTAATGGAAGGAAAAATAGGACAAAGTCATCTGATTTCAGACGTATACGTATCTATATAGAGGACAAGTTCAGTGTACAGTCATATCTACCTATCTACAAACATGCATTACATATACCATGTATAGGGTGTCTTTATACATATACATGTATGCATAGACATGTATGTGTATCTATAAATGTGCATTTATACATGATTTACATAGTGGGGAATGTGAGAGTTCGCACTGACTGTCTAAATGAAACTGTTCTCCCATACCTTAAAAACCAAAACCTAGGAGGGTCTACCAATATGTATTTTGTGCTTTGCAATGGCAAATGATCAAACTATATTACATGTAGTATGGTGACAGAGTTAAAACACCTATTTCAATTATAAGCCTGTTCACTGTCGTTGACCCTTCTAACCATTTCAGCAGCATCTAATCTATCCTGAAATCTCTAAATAGGGTATGATCGAAACACATTGCGAAAAAGCAATCAGAAGATTGCTTATAAAGAAAAAGCAGCCAGGCAACAAGAAGACATAAATACTAAGTTGGAGCTGCAGCTGAGGGCTGCCCTGGTGCCACAGTGACATGAAATGGAGAAAATCTCTTGGGAGCCTTTGGTAAATCATGTCCCCAGGGGATGCTCCCCAAGACACACAAAACACACAGAGCAACCTATGTACCTTTATGAGACTGTTGTATGGAAAGTATTATAAAAGTGAAAAGCAGTATTGTTTTACCACTGGCAGCTGTGCAAACACAAGGAACCATCTGCTGCCATTGCATAAGTGCATGGGTGATCTGGACAACAATGGGCTGAAAACATGATCTTCCTAAGTAACTGAGGTTGGCTTTGCTTCTAATGTTTCTGTCAACAAATCTGGGGGTGAGAGTCACACTCTGAAGACATTCCCAACTTAGTTTCTCCATGTAGGTGTTGTATCAATAGTTTTAACGGCCATAATATTTAAGGCCTTAGGACAACAGCTGCAATTCATGGATCTTAGGGGATGATACACTCAAACACAACTTTGTGGTAGATGCTGACCACCTCCACAACAACCACTATAAAAAGACAACACACATGAAAAGAGAACAAATAGCATATTTTCGCAGCTTAATCCACAACAGTATCACATCTAAAATTCATTCACTGTTTCAGGGGTTTTCTGCTTCATTGGCACTGGCTTGCATTGTATGTCATGTCGAAGTATACGGTATTAAAAGCACAGCACTGTCTTACAGCACATACCGCAATGTCACAATTCCTACAACAAATACTGTTATCTTGACTAGACTATTCACTGCCAACTCACATGTATGCATCTGAGGAAGAAAAGCAGCTCAGCAGCATACAGAAAATGGAGGCTGGGGTTATTAAATATAGCAAGAAGTTATTTAAGTATTATTGTTTCTTGACAGTGTTGTCTGGTGGAGGTTAAAGCAAACACTTGCTATTTATTCTTGACAACAGACTAAAAATTGCAGTACATAACGGAAAAGCACATCATACAAAGGAAAGAATACTAGAGGTAGGGACTAATTTATAGCTCTCAGAAACCTAAAATTTATGGCTTTATACTGTGACTTGGTACTTCCATGAAGATTTGCATTTCCAAAGAACAGTACAAACATTGCCTAATTGATCCTCATGAATAATTTAC
Organism: Psittacus erithacus; assembly: GCA_009867235.2. Classification (NCBI taxonomy): domain Eukaryota; kingdom Metazoa; phylum Chordata; class Aves; order Psittaciformes; family Psittacidae; genus Psittacus; species Psittacus erithacus. Next base: position 13,088 of record WYDI02017790.1, on the reverse strand, counting down.
TGCTAGAAGTGACACTGTAACCCTCACCCTTTCAGTGTATCACTGAATCTTCTGCCTTATTTTTGAACTGTGAATTCTGCAAAGCATACACATAAGCATGTTTTAATAATTTCATAGAATTTCACTTGCGGAATAGTCCACTGCAGCTTAGTAGAAGCTGCTTATCTCACCACAAACTGCTTCTTGATTCTTCCCCATGATGAAGCATACTGCTCACAAGTTAAATGCTTATCTAATTGCCTTACATATATGTTTGCATGTGCATTGTAACTGGATAAGCATGCACATTAAATGCACAAAATCCTTTAATGTTTAAAAAAGCACTTCCCCTATAAAATGTTGTGAACCTCTCATTAGACTCATTAGTAACTTCTCATGACAACAAATGGAAATCACTGCTACAAGAAATCATTTACTACATGAACTCATTGCTACAAATCTGAGGCCACCATTTAAATAGAATTCAAATAAAAGGTTACACAGAAGCACTCATAATTATATCAGATAGTATAAAACTAATTATCAGGGATACAAACCCCAAGCTTCAGAACTTAAGCTAATTTTGTGTTTATTAACGCAAACACTGTATGGGGTTTTTCATCTACCCATCACCAATATGTTTTATCCTTGCAAAAGTCAGATAGGGCATAGCCTTACATGAACAACCAGTTTGATCTGCCATGGCAATTCATAGCTTCTTAAAAATGTAGAAGAGATTTTGCAGTTTCCACTGTGAAAGCCCAAATCAGATGGAATCAAGTAGCAGTGCAATAATTATTTTTGTTTTAAATTAATGCCAATAGCTTCAATAGCGTTAATAATTTAATTGAATTTCTAATCTATTATTATTAGACATGACAGTTGTGGGCAACACATACTTCACTTTCACTCAGTGTTACCTAAAATGTAATAATCATGTTGCCACACAAAACTTTTTATAGAGCATTCATTCCATGTTCTTTATTGCACTGAATATTTTTTGAGCTACATGTATATTTTAATAATCATGAGTGAAAAATTTATAGGAAGCCTTTTTGCATCTTTTCAAGCATGAAACTGCCTTACTATAGAAGAAGGACTATTCTGCAGAAGCGCATAGCGCTATGACAGCTCCAGGATTATGCAGATATCAGCGCGCTGTACGAACACCAGAGAAGCATTCTACCCATGATCATATACAGATTTTCCCATTAAACTTTAAGATTCCTTGATGCCTTTCTCCCCCATCCCCTCCTTTACACACAATGGCACAAACAGGATTTCACACACACAGCTTCTCAAACGATAAACTTTTTCCACCTGCAAAGTAAATTATAAATCATAGCTGCTGGAGGCTACCTACTGATACTCTCTTAATGCACACGGCCAAGAACAATATACAGTTTCATGGCGAATAGTAAGCCTGTAATGTAATCATGAGGTCCTGCTGCCAGTTACGAATTGCTCCAGCTTTTATGATGTCAGCATTGCACCTTCTTTTGAAATGTAGAATGTATTCAGACATAAAACTTGTATTCTTCTACACATACAAGGACTCCAAGGCAGTATCCACATAAATGTTAACCTAAAGGGAATATATGCTTTCTGGTCACAGCTGCTAATGCAGTTCACCAGGTTAAGACATGTTTCCTGAAGCAGGGAAAGGCAGGTAGAACTATCTTATATTTAAAGGCTAAGACTTAACAGAACCTACACAAAAATACATCTTACATCAAAGGTCACCTTTCTTTTACATCTCTTTCAAGATCTTGTATTTTGTACCAGGAGAAAAGGGCGTCTGAATTCTAGCAAGCCTTGTAATGTAAACCAGCACCTTTCCCATGAAGCAGTGTTTTCATGTGACACATTTCATTTTCGTATCCAGCATAAAACTACAGTTGGAAAACCATATGCCCACAAGTTCAGGGAAAGCCTAAAGGAAACCAATGGAAAATAATTGGGTCAAGAAGGAAAGGAATTAAACAGTGAAAAGAGGTGTGTAGGGGGCAAGAAGAAAAAGCAAATTCACTTTCACGGATGTGAATTTTTTCTTCCATAAGGAGTCCTCAGACAGTCAAAGTTCACAAGTGCTGTATGTGCTGTATTACATGTTTAACATCAGCCTCTTTGCAAATACATCATGGTATCGCCAGCTGACACCATAGGACTACTTGGAGAGCAGGGATTTCAAAAGTCTTTCTGAAAAAGTGTGACACTTTTTCAGAATGTCTAAAAACTCAGTTTCTATACATTTTGTGGGGTTTTTTAATAAGCATTAGGTTTGATTGACTACTGGCAAAGTAATCTATTCTAATGAAGAACCTCTAGTGAGAAGATTTATGGATTCTTCCTAGTCTTTCAACAGTTAGAGGAGGTGAAAAAGACGGCACTTGGCAGAGTTCCATAACTTCACTGTTTTCTGTATTTAAAAGTTTGCGCTGACACCCACTGCTCCTCAGGGAATTTTTTTCCAGGTCAGTTCCAAAGCAACACTTCAACGGCAGCAGAATTAGCATTGTCTGTCTCTCACCCTCGCTTTCTCAGTGACCTTGGACACTTACAATAGAATCTGCCAAGTCTATAGGAATGGGGGCTACACTGAGAACTGCGATCCCCAGAGTGTCAAAGAAAGCCACCCTGAGTATGAACCAATTCTCACTTCAGATTAGTAACCAAGAAGAACACACAATGAATGGATATAATGACTCTTGCAACTGAGAAACCCAAGAATAACTAAAAGTCAGGTTAACTCCATGTGGTTAGCACCGTGACAAGTGCAATGGGAGCCACAGCCTCATCCTAGACCAAGTATCACTGAAGGGAAAGGCATTACTCAAACTTCACACAGTTCCTCCATTCATCTCGGCTGCCTCTGAGGGGACTGAAGAGCTGGCCCATCATTTGACTTGCTGAATTGTAATTGGAAATACACATCTCTGCTCCATTTTCTGCAGGGATCTCTCTTCAAGGGTCTCATATTAGGTCCTAAAACTGAAGATAGTCAGGATACACATTCTGCATTCAAATATCTCAGCTATCCCACGCAAGTAGAACAGATTTGTGCCTAAATTAAGACAAAACTGATTCTAAATAACTTAGGCCTCACTCTCACTGCCTGCCACATGGGTGCAAAAAGGATTGTAAAATGCTACTAACAAGATTCTACTGAATATCTCTCAATGTATATATCTACTCCACACAGACGTGAATGACTACAAAACCAAAAGGCAAGAATGATTCTGAAGAATCAGTTTAGTTATTATTACCTGCAAATATTATTTCTGCTGCAAATCTTGTGTTTTTCAGAAATTTCTCAGTTATACATACGCTTATGCATAGCTGATAGAAACAAAGGACAAAAAAAGCTTTCTTTATTGAAAGTAATCTTTTTTTGAAGCAGAATCATAAAGCCGAATTCCAACTTCTAGCATATATCACTGACACAACTTGCCATGTTTCACAGGTTCATTAACATAAAGTCTTACAGCTTTATGTCTTAAGCAATCATAGGATATCTCAAGTTGAAAGGAACCCATAAAACTCATTGAGTCCAACTCCCTGCTCATTGCAGGACTACCTAAAACTAAACCTAACAGTGTCATCCAGACGCTCCTTGAACTCTGACATCGCTCCTCTCTTTGCTTCACAGCTGTATTTCTGGGTTTCTATGAAGGAGTATTTTTATTCCCTTCCAGGCAGCGCAGAAACAAGTCAAACCCCACTGCTTGCATTCTAATCTAATGCCAGCTGTTTCCATGTAGACTGGCTGTCAGCCAGCGCTCTGATGGATTCTTCTGTGGTTTGTATGAACAGAGGTCACAGACTGAAGTGCTGGGGAACACAACTTGCTTCAATATATGCTTAATAATATAGCTTCAATATAACTGAGCAAGCGTTTCTCTTCCAATGTCTCTCCAAGATAATAAAGGTTGAATTGGTCTCAGTATAAATTCTGAGGTTCTAACTAGAATGGCCTAGGTTTACATTTCCCTTTATTTAGGGAGCTATTCTGAACTTGTAATCCCTGTGTGTTAGCACTAAAATCCCTCCATTACTCTCTTTACATAGATGGAAAAGATTCTTTAAGTGTCTGATGATTAGAACACTTTTTAATAATGTTCTTTCTGTTGCTGCTTCTTTTCTGATTCAATCTTTTTGCCCAAAAGGCCTTTCTGAAGGATGCAGAATGAACAATGGAAACATCATTCCACCCAGCTTGCATACAAAAGATGATTTGACTTTGCACCACTGACACTTTAACAGGTTGATGGCACTAAAATTAATCAATTCCACCCAGCAGCTGGACCCTAGCCACAGAAGTGTGTCAGAACACAGAAGTGTGTTATGAATGATATAGCATATGTCATTCATATATCAAGACAGGAAGAATCATTGGGTTTTACTCTATAGAATGTCCAAGTCTAATGAGATAATGTAGGATTTCGTGTTCCGGGAAGGACATGAGAATATCAGGAGATTTTCACTGCATGAGAAAACTGGACAACGTGGTCAAAACGGGCAACTTGTCCATGTCTATAAGTTTATAAGAGGTGTATGTTTATAAAAGGGCATATGTTTAAAAGCATATTCTCTCTCCACAAATGCCCTCAACCTGCTTTTCACACAAACTTAGGAAGCCAAATATTGCGTTAATTACAGAATCCACTGATTTTGTTTCCTCGATTAGCTGCAGGCAGAACACAGGGATAAACTCAGTTAAAACTAAGCCTTAAAAATTATGCTAGATTCCATCCTTGTGCATAGAAAAAACATAAGAAATAACTACCTCTTGGGGAATTATTATCATAATATACATCTTCAAAAAACACAGTTCAAATGGGAATGTAGATTATTTTCTATAGCTGGATTTTTCAGACTTCAGTATATAAACCCACTAAATATTCTCAGGTTTGTTCTACTTTCTAAAGTGCAGTCATTCCATTCTACATCTGAGCCACTTAAAATATACATAATATATTATTGTGCTTGGCCATTTTTGTGTCAGTAAATTATTTACAAGATGATTGTCAGCACCAAATTATGGCCAGAAAAACAAATAGATAATCTGAGTTGCATACAAACACTACTTTATATTCTGAATTTATGCAATATATCTCCTTGTCCCTATAGCCACACAATGAAAGGTTGGAGAAGAGATGTCTGGTGTTTGCTTATCATACAAAGAACTCAACAGTGTGATCTGAAGGAACTGCTTAAGCATCTCTGGTGAAAGAAATGAAGCAATTTTACATCAGAAAGGCAAAATATTCAAGCAGCCAAAATTCTGGGACTTCTGGTTTGTGTTTTTTTAATTTGGGAAAAATGTTCATGTTTGATGATCCTAAATGCCTTCTATCTCTTTGCAATGAAATCACCCAAAGATATAAATAAACTATTCTAAATAAAGTTCAGACTGACTGCAGCATTAGATATGTCTACTAATGTATGTGACTGTCAGCCAAAATAAATTAACCTCCAATGGAAGTCATTTTCATAAAATTAATTATTCCAATGTCAGATAAAAGAGACAGGTATGCTCTCCCTACTCCTTTACCTATTCTTTTCACTGAGCTTTTCAAATAGGCTGTAGTTAGAAAAACTTAAGAATAGACCTGTATTTGCAGATTTTCTTTTGTTGCTCTCTCTAGGCTGAGCGTTTGATTTTTTCCTTAGTAAACTACAGGATCTAGCAAGAAAAAAGAAAGGATTACCGAGCAATTTATATGTAGTACCATTCGCTATGAAAATAAGGGGAAACTCGGCACTGGAATGAGCAACATCAAGCCTCATCAACTAGAACATGGAACTGAAATACAGGCGAGTACCATTTACCTCAGGGATCTGGCTTTTGCCACTCTTCTGAAAAATTTGCCCAGATATAGTTATTGTAAATCTTTGAATAGCGAGCTCATATAGCTCACTGGAGACTCAAGAGTTTAGCTGCCAATGCCTGCAAGATTCAATCCACACTGAGAACAGAATAGTTCAGCTGGAAGTTCATCTAGTCCAACTGACGTATTAAACACTACAGTCAAACCTAATTGCACTTCCCAATGCAGTTACAGCTCCTGGCTGCAAACTGTCTGTTGCTATGATCAAGCATAAATGCTTATGCAGAGCTTGCATGGGAATTCCTACGTACCCAGTTACCGTGCCATCCAGACATACTCTGAGCAAGAACGACCACTGCACTGAACAGAGCATAAAGCCCATGGGGAAAAAAAAGACAGCAGGCACGTAGCTGAAGTCTGTATTTTGTAAAGCATGAAGTAAACATATGGATAACTATTAATTATAAAGCAGGTCACAGTTTCATAGTTAAGATGGAGTTGTATTTTACGCTTGTAAAAAGGATTCATAGTGCTCGCTACATCTAAAAATAGGTGAGTGCTAAGATTTGCAAAGTTTTCTGAGATAAAACCGGTTGAAACCAATTAAAATTTGAGTTCCACATTAAAATGTAACTTAGACTGTGCTCGCCTATTGCTAAACTGCGAGTAAAGCTCCAAGCCTTTGCAGAGGAATTTCAAACATGCCCAGTGTGATAAATCTCAGCATTAATAACACTACAGATCAAACCCAAAGGAAATCCAAACTTGTTAAGACCTGGACCTGTATTAATGCATCAAAACAGTCTCAACTGTGTAGCTGTGGTGGTGATGGAATGCTGCAGGAGATAGCTAAACCAACCACATGGCACAATGGAACACTATGACAGACCGTGCAGCTCTGGTTCTAGAGCTTTCCCAGCGTTTCCGGCTATTCTGGGTGTCACTGTTCCTCATATAATTCCATGTTGTAAGCATGCCCTTAAGGAGAAGAAAGTATATTCTAAAAAAACAAAAAAAAAGAGAAAACTAGTATTCTTACAACTCAGATTTATCTAAACAAGTGCTACACATAGATTTTCATTGTGATTATTGGCATTTTTAAGTTTCACTGACTGGCACAGCTGACATTCAGTCCTCTAGCTCTGCTTCCATGCCTCCTAGATCAACTTAAGTCCAAATATACTAATGTAACTTTCTAGGTTTGTAATTCTTGGGCTTGGAATAACTCTTGCACCTTGCATACATATGTACCTTTGTGTGTATTTTAAAGATGGTAATACATATTCTCAAATTTATTCCCTTGCTGGCTTAGTGTTTCGTATGGGGGTACCAAAACCTGCTTGATTAACATAACAGTTTGCAAGGGACAGCTATAAGCTGGTTGTGAAGAAGTTTCTCCAAACAGTAATATGTATATAGAAATATATATTAAACATATGGGTAGAGAAAATTTACAGTGCTTTAGGCAAGGCTGTGCTATGGGATAAAGATCCATTTCTTCTTCACAGAAATACAACAGTCTCCTGACATCACGACATTCCAAGAGAGAATTGGAGCATATACTATTCAATTTTGCAAAACTGTTGAATTGTGCACTTGAGACAGTAAATGTGGACAGCATGATAGACACACTTTTTATTCCAGCAAAATTATTTTGTGTTTATATTCTCTGTCCACGATGCATCCAAACAGCTGCCCTGGGGCAAGACCTCAGTGCAATCAAGCTGTCAGGTTTAACATAGATATTCTATGAAAATAACTTCAATAAATATATTAAAGATGATGGCTACCTGCAAAGTAGGCTATTCACTACTTTACAGGCAGTTCAGGCATTTTTATCTCTAAAATAGCAGGTTGCCATCAGATATTTAGAGGGCTAAGTTTCATCACCAGCAGGATAAACAAAACAATGTTCCCCAATCTTTAAATCTCTTTCCTATGTCTTAACGAATTCAAGGCAGAAAGAAATAGTTGTGCTGTCAAATGATACGAGATAGAGTATGAGTCCTGTCAATTTGTTGGACTAAACCGCTTTGTTCAAAGAGACTGTGGAATACAGCTTCAGGTTTCCTTCATGCACTTGCCTGCTTTATTATTTGGAGAATAAACAAGGTTTTGGGGAAATTAATATCTAAGTTAGCAAAGCATAAGTTGCAGGTCACAAATATGATTTCCTTATTTGAAAGCCTTTGCATGCTTTTAATTCCTTTGCATCCCAAAGGATTAAAATTATTTTAAAGAAATAGTCCCTCAACCTCTTAATATGCTCAATTCTGCTGTTGTTCTGCCCAAGGTGATGAAACTTACTTGGAAATGATACGATATTTACAATAGGAGTATTTTTACTTCTTGGTTGCTATATTTTTAAACAACAAACATAGCCGTATTATATTTCTCTGGGCTCTCCAAGGACAGCAAAGACATAAATCGTAAACAGCATGCAAGAATTTCCCAACACCAGGTATTTTGGGTTTGTCATTTCTATAGGTAGGAAAATACAGTAAATAGCAGTAAAGTTTATTTTCTAGAGCAAAGTGAAGTAAGCTTCTCAAAGCCATTGCCGTTCTTGGAGAAAGAAGGAAATCAGAGCACTAGCCTGCCACATCCTGTTGGTTCAATGGACAGGAATACTACAGAGCTTTCAGTCATTTGGATGTTGTTATGGGAACCACAAAATTAGAGCACCGACAATTGCAGGTATCAGTAGAAAAATGCCATTTTCTCCAAATTCATTTTGGTTGGTCACTCTTCTCAACACTAAAAATCGATAGCTACCTGATACAGAAGACACATCCATCCCTTTCCAGGCGCTGCAAACCTCGGCTTATACTTGATAATAAAGACTAATATAAAACCTTATTTCCTCTTCTGTGTGATACTGTCAAAACATTTTAATTCTAGGCTTGAACACAGCTTGCTAAATAACCTGCATTTGTTTTTTCTTGTTCTGAGATTAGAATAGTCTATGTCAAAATGACAGTCTAACAATTAAGCCATTACTCCACATCAGTAAGACTGCAAGAATCAGATCTTTAATATGTCTATTTGAACCATGAATTTGAATGAAGGGGAATGTAAGAAGCAACAGTTCAACGAAACTGCTGAACACACACTTAACTTTAAGCTTGTTCTTAATTGCTGTGCGGCACATAGGCCACCAAAAATATGAGCAAGTCTTATTCTGCAGCAATATCCAGTTTACAAATTGATGCCCTGCATAAAACAAATTGCAGTAAGAGGCAGTCATAGTAAAACACAGCCACTACAGAGATTTAATTAAAGCAAGTCTCTAATGATGTCATCAGTAAACCACAGTTTGTGCTCTGTAAACAGCAATTACTCCAGAACTGCAGAATTATTAACTTAATCCTATTTATCTGCTCCTTGGTATAAAGCTTTCCTGTTCAAGCTGTGTGTTATAGTCCATCGTGATTCTAAACAGCATAAACATAACAGGGATAATATAGTTGAGTGTCAATAAATACATAGTAAGGCTTTAACTGGGACATTTGTATTGAAGGAAGATTGCATCTAATGAATAACAAATTGTACTTCATGGACAGCCATTAAGGGGTTCTTATTAAGCAAAATCTGAACTAAAGTCTATATTCAAAAAAGAGTCATAGTCATTGCAGTGCTCATCTTGAGTTTTAACTGTCAGAAACCAGTAGAATCCACAACTGTATGATAGGTGCTTTGGTTATTAATACAATACACAGAAGAAAATCAGGCCTACAAACATGTGAAGCTACACTCTTTAGTTACTTCATGTTTGTGCATATTTCTATCTCCTCTTTTAGCTGAATCACTTCTTCAAAAGTAACAGCATGAACTGCTTTTTCATCACACCACTGTTACGTCGGTGAGACTCCACTGAATTTAGTGAACTGTTAGCGAATAAAATGGAGATTAAGGTTCACAGGGCAAAACCCTGGGCCAGCTGGTCTGAAGGAGTTTTTCAGGACAGTTAAAATCCCTATAAATTGCATTAGAGAATTTAAATTCAATCATACATGAAAAATAAATAGAGGCCATTTTTTTCTACTGTGGTCACATTGGAAACATAGAATAACTGATTTCACAGAGGCTAGTTGCAGAATTCTTATTAACTGCTATAACCCTTAAAACAGTATTGAAGACAAATGTTTAAATATATTGAAATACATCTATGGATGAAAACGTGCTGCTGATCTGTATGTGTGTAAACACGTGCACAAGCTTTACAGTTCGTTAATTTTGTGTCGAATTAATGCAAACCCATATGTTATAATTAAAGTTCTCTGGCATTAGAGGCACACTGCTAAGACAATTCACAAATATGTTCGATATCATCTGCAAAGAATGACAGGCTACAAACAGCACATTAAGCAATTTGAAAATCATTTGGGATAAAAATTCAAAACTTAAGAGTTCAAATTACTGGAATTGCTCATGCCAGTGCTAAAAAAAATAACCCAACACAACCCATACACACCTTGAAACTCTCCAATAGATATCATTCAGCCATTCTTGTAAAGCTAATCTACAAAATATAAGTTTTAAAGCTTTTCTTAAGAAAGCAATAATTCAAAACTCTGCTTGCCCCCAATAAGTAAGGCTCCAAGACAGTTTTGATCCACTGATGAATTCCTCCTAATATGTTCCCTGAGGTAGAGTTTTCCTAAATCTGTTAGACATTTACAGTCTTTCAGGATGTGCTGCCTGAGATGGTCTATCACACTGTATTAACTTGACAAGGTAATGCAGCACTATCTTTTATTTTCACAGAAAGAACTATGTTTGACCTTGGAAATGCTAACAACAGTTTATTACCCCTAACCTTACCAGAGGGACATTCTGATGTATTACTGCAAGTTATTACACTAGACATATGATACACAAGTTCCAAGCAGAAAGTTACAGGGTGGTTATTCAGGACAAGATCCCAGATCTATTAAAAATCACAATATTGTTTCTACCTAATACCCAGTTCTCCAAAGAAAGGCAAAACAAAAGCACTCCACAAGGATCTAGCCATTTATAAAACACAGCAGAAGAAAAAGCAACTCGCATTTGTCGCTTAGTGGGTTCTCTATGCTGTCCCTATCAGTATGGAATCATAGTACTAACTCCTCTTGCAGTCACAAATAATCTTGAACCCTAGATACAACTATTCTTCTTCCAGTATACACACTTACATTTGTGATGATAAAACAAACTTCAGGTCCTCCTCCCTTATTCTATAACAGCCTCTGCAAGAGTACCTTGAGTATTATTGCACTGACAGAAAGATCAGAGCTACAGCAAGCGCAGTTGTAAACCTTCTCATGCAACAGATTTTGTGAATTTATGCATCACAATAAACTTCCAGGAATAACAGCTATTTGTGCATTAATCTTCATCTTAATAACCCCTTCACTCCACATAAATTAGCTATACTTAGCTGTGCCATGAGACAATATACTGCAATGTGCTGGAAGGAAAGTTTCTCTTTCATTTTTCTTTTTTACAATGACTCTCCACTTAAATGTTTAACAAGGAGCTGATGCAAAGTGTAACTAGTCAGCAAAGGACTACAATTAAAACAAGGGTTCCTTTTTTACCCTTTTGATGTTCTTCCACGGACACACTTCTGTATATTACTTTAAAATAAATCTTAAAGTAACTAAAAATAGACTAATTTAAAAAGCTTTGTAATTGAAAAATTCTATATCTGTAGTGTTTTTAAGCAGCACTTTGAGACGTTCTTTTTTTTCAGAGTTTTTATAATCACCTATGTTACAGCAATTTTTAGGAATCCTTTTAATGAGGTTTTGCTGGAATAGCAGACACTAAATGACAGTAAGCCCTTGTGACTTGTTAGAGATCAACCAGTGCAGTAAGCAAGACACAGTACAAACAACCACAGCACCAAGTTCTGCTCTATATGACATTCACTGAAACTAGGGGAGTCTGCTTAAATTAAATCCTGCAGATACACTCATCTGCTGGCAGTTAAGCATGTACATATTACTGCTGTACTACAGAGGATTTGTCCCTTGCCTGAAGTTTGGTATATGGACCTACTTCTTGCAGTATTAAGGCTCTATTTCACTTTTATATCATTATGACAAAGGGCAGAATTAGTTCCAGTATTGTTTACAACAGGTGTATACAGTGGAAGTAGAAAGCCACATCTCTCAAAGCTCTTCTTGACCTACTGCAACTCCCTGAGACTTCAAACACCCATAGCATGATTCCAACTCCATCCAGGTATCCAAATGATTAAAGCTACTCATTTTGTAAAAAATTAATTATGAATGAATGAGGGAACTCTCTGAACATATGGGTTTGAGATCTGCCAGCATCCAAGGCCAATTTATTTTTTGTTAATCTATGTGTGTAAGACGTCTGAGGCATTGTATAAATCTCCTTTGGAAAGGCTGAAGTCAAGAGCTGAGACAGAAGAAACAAGATGTTTGTTCAGAGAATGCCACAAAGCAGAGTTTCTCTTGTCATGTAAGAAAAATATGGAGACTCCAAACTAAAACTCTTTTTGCAATGCATTTTACAGGTGAATTTAAAGTAAATTTGGGGTTTTTTTAAGATGTAATTCTAAATGTCCTTCCCTGCTGGCTTTGTTCTTCCCAAAGCAACCATCTTGGGTGCTCTTTTTTTTTGACAATCCTCTCAGAACTTGGAACTTTGTTTTCTTTCTTTGTTGCACATTAGACCTTTGGGTGCTACTGCGATCAACAAAGATTGCTGGATTCAGGCAAAACTGAGATCAAGCACTGTGCTATAGCAACTGCCTCTCCTCTCTTCTCCTTGAAACTAAATGCTAAGCTCCCATTACTATGGTCAGAATTTTACCCCAGCTTATGGGACAGCAACTTCTTTAAGGCCTGAAAAAGCAACGTTGGTTTACATTGAAAACTGGCTTTTAAATAATATTGGGTTTTAAAGCAAAAAAAAAAAAAGCACACAAACTTTTTTTTGTTACAATATTAACACAACTATTGCTTATATTGGAAACAATAGTGAGCATTAAAAAATATCTAATTTATTTTCTAAATAAGCAGCAATGTCTTCTACAGACAGGGAAGTTTCTAGGTGAAGCTACCAACGGGAAAGCCAAGCAGCAATAAATTAAACAGGTAAAACTCAATGTAGATTATTTCATTAAGATACTTAAATCCCATAAATTCTGAACTCCAGCATACTGGAGTTCACATTACTCAGCAATGACGGCATCCACAAAGGGGGTTAATCCTTCTTCAATTTCTTAATTTCAGACTTTCAGCTGCCTCAACTGAGCTT